>CAUYQU010074329.1:0-100981 GCA_963574635.1 Cheracebus regulus
GTGTGGCTCCTCTGCCGGGAATCTCCCAGTCTGTGGGCAACAAAAATTCGTCGGAAAGTGCGGCGTCCACTCGTTCTCTGCGCTTTCACTGGGAGCTACATTCCTGAGCTGTTGCTAATTGGCCATCTTGGATCTCTCCCCGGGATGGGTGTCATTTTCTGTTTTCTTTCTTTCCTTTTTGTCTTTGAGACAGAGTCTCGCTCTGTCACGCAGGCTGGAGTGCAGTGGTGTGATCTCAGCTCACTGCAACCTCCACCTCCAAGGTTTAAGTGATTCTCCTGCCTCAGCCTCCCAAGTAGGTGAGACCACAGGTGCCTGCCACCATACACAGCTAACTTTTTTGTATTTTCAGTAGAGATGGGGTTTTACTGTGTTAGCCAGTATGATCTCGATCTCCTGACCTCGTGATCTGCCCACCTTGGCCTCCCAAAGTGCTGGGATTACAGGCATGAGCCACCTCGCCCGCCCCTTTCTTTTTTCTTTTGAGACAGCCTCTGCTCTATTGCCCAGGCTGGAGTGCAGTGGCACCATCTCTGCTCATTATAACCTCTGCCTCCCAGGTTCAAATAATTCTCCTGCCTCAGACTCCCGAGTAGTAGTTGGGACTACAGGCACGTGCCACCATGCCTGGCTAATTTTTGTATTTTTAGTAGGGATGGGATTTAGCCATGTTGGCCAGGCTGGTCTTGAACTCCTGACCTCAAATGATCCACCCATCTGGGCCTCCCAAAGATCTGGGATTACAGGAGTGAGCCACTGAGCCCAGCCGGTGTGCTATTTCTTTTCTTTTTCTTTCTTTTTTTTGAGGTGCAGTTTCGCTCTTGTTGCCCAGGCTAGAGTGCAGTGGTGTGATCTTGGCTCACTGCAACCTCTGCCTCCTGGGTTCAAGTGATTCTCCTGCCTCAGCCTCTCGAGTAGCTGGGACTACAGGTGCGCGCCACAACGCCCAGCTAATTTTTGTATTTTTTAGTAGAGACAAGGTTTCACCATGTTGGCCAGGATGGTGCGTATATTTAAATTGTGTTAGTTATCTTTGTATTATTGAGTTGTAAAAGTTTATTTTCTTTTGTTATTTCTTTTCTTTTCTTTCTTTCTTTTTTTTTTTTTTTGAGACAGAGTCTCACTCTGTTGCCCAGGCTGGAGTGCAGTGGCACAATCTTGGCTGACTGCAGCCTCCACCTCCCAGGTTCAAGAGATTCTCCTGCCTCAGCCTCCCGAGTAGCTGGTATTACAGGTATGCATCACCACACCTGGCTAATTTTTGTATTTTTAGTAGCTATGGGGTTTCACCATGTTGGTCAGGCTGGTCTAGAACTCCTGACCTCAGGTGATCTGTCCACCTTGGCCTCCCAAAGTGCTGGGATTACAGATGTGAGCCTCCACACCCAGCCTGGGTTAGGATTTCGACATAGGAATTTTGTGGGGACACAAAAATTCAGGCCATAGCGCTGGGTCCGTTCACTTCAAATTGTCCTCCTGCCTTGGCCTCCCTGGTAGCTGGGACTATCAGTGCACGCCACTATACCTGGCCAATTATTTATTTTTTGTAGAGGGAGGGTTTTGCCATGTTGCCCCTGCTGGTCTTGAACTCCTGGTTTCAAGCAGTTCTCTCACCTCAGCCTCTCAAAGTGCTGTGACTACAGGTGTTAGCACGACACCCAGTCTTCTTGCGGAGGTTTGAACGACTGATAGTGACAGAAAAGGTTGGCCCTCTGTAGCAGTTCATGTCCTTCAGTGCCCTGTTCAGCAGGGTTTCTGATACTCGGCACGTTGATAGGGAAGATGGTTGGGGATGGGCAGTTATTCAGTGCGATCCAGTTCAGCAAGCATATTTTCTGTGTTGACATGTTGGACTCTTTAGTGTCTCCACTAACGTCTGTGTCAGAGCGTCTCCAGGATGTAATAAATTGATCGCTGTTGCTGTTGTGATTTTTACAGCAGGCTGGCTTTGAAGACCAGAGGGCTGTGTGAGGGTGTGGCAGGGATTTCAGACATGGATCAGACACAGTCTTTGCACTTCAGCGGGGAGACAGACAGGCACATAAGTAACTCACGCACAGGCAAGCAGAGAGGAACGTTGTGATCAAGGTTAAGCAAGGCTGGGCCCAGTGACTCAGGTCTGTAATCCCAGCACTTTGGGAGGCCGAGGCAGGTCAGTCACCTGAGGTCAGGAGTTCGAGACCAACCTGGGCAACATAGTGAAACCCCATCTCTACTAAAAATACAAAAAAATTAGCAGAGCATGGTGGCAGGTGCCTGTAGTAGCAGCTACTCTGGAAGCTGAGGCAGGAAAATTGCTTGAACCCAGGATGTGGAGATTGCAGTGAGCTGAGATTGCACCACTGCACTGCAGCCTGGGTGATGGAGCAAGACTGTTTCAAAAAAAAAAAAAAAAAAAAAAAAGGAACATCACCACTACCACTGCCAAAAAACATTAAGCAAAGCATCACACAAACCCTGCGCGGACTTGGGAGGCCTGGGACAGATTCTAAGGGCAGTGTGGGCTGGGCATGGGCAGGTTTGGGGTAGAGATGGAGGCAGGGCAGTCCAGCTAGGGGCACAGCTGCGAGAAGGCTCTGACGTGAGGAAAGAAAGGGCGTGGAGAAGGACACACGGTTAGGAACACGGGGGTCTGTATGAGAGCGTGTGCAGGGCGGCGTATAACGCTGGAAAAGACTGGAGGGGATCACAGCGGGGAAGGTGTGCACGGCTCGGGTGAGCAGTTTGAAGGATACTTGATATGCCATGAGAAGCCGCTGGTCCCCTGCGCAGGGGAAGGGCTGTGTTGGGAAGGGAGCAGGGTGGTGTGGGGGAGGGAGAGGCTGTGGGGGGCAGGGGATTGCTTAGGAGGACAGTGGATGCCAGGATCTGAAGGCACAGGGAAAGCCTGGCCTCTGCCGCTTCCTGCATGCGCCACCTTGGACATGTTCACTTTCCTACCCTGAGCCTCTTCTTCCTCGTCTCTAAAGTGGGATTGGCCAGTTCCACAGGGTTTGCTGTGAGGCTACAAGCAGACAGTGCAGGGTTTGACAGGCACGTGCTTGGAGGAGGCCTGGGAGGACGGTGGGAGGGGAGGAGATGCTGAACACGGGCAAGGGCTTCCCGGACACGAGCTCATTTCACTTTTGCAACAACCCTTCAGCATGGGTATGATGACTACTCCTATTTTACAGATGAAGAATAGAGACTCACTGGAAAATCCCTGTCCAGGGCCGGGCATGGTGGCTCACGCCTGTAATCCAAGCACTTTGGAGGCCAAGGCAGGCGGATCACCTGAGGTCAGAAGTTCAAGACCAGCCTGACCAACACGGTGAAACCCTGTCTTAAAAAAAGAAAAAAATAAATAAAAATAAAAAATAAAAAAAATAAATAAAAATCCCTGTCCAGGTGTGGTGGCTCACGCCTGTAATCCCACCACTTTGGGAGGCCAAGGCAGGTTGATCACCTGAGGTCAGGAGTTTGAGACCAACCTGGCCAACATGGTGAAACTCCATCTCTACTAAAAATACACCAATTAGCCGGGCATAGTGATGCACGCCTGTAATCCCAGCTCCTCGGGAGGCTGAGGCAGGAGAATTGTTGGAACTCGGGAGGTGGAGGTTGCAATGAGCGGAGATTGCACCATTGCACTCCAGCCTGGGTGACAGAGCGAGAGTCCCTCTCAAAAAAAAAAAAAAAAAAAATCTCTCATCTACAGCCTCTGGGAGATGGGGGTGGAGAGTGGGAGGAGGGGAGGGGAGGCTGGGTTTTGGGTGGGGCCAGGAGGTGAAGTTGTGCATGTGGCTGTGGCTGTATGCACACCGTGGCAAGGGTGAGTGGTGGCGCTGGAGTGGCGGATGGCTCCTGAGTGGGCCTGCTCTTCCGTCAGCCTGGGGGCCTATGCGTGCCTGGTGGGGTCAAGGACAGCCTGATGTGGTGTGTGGTCTGTCAGCCCGGGAGAGGCCCTGTGCCTGGCTGGGCCTCACATCCTCATCTATGAAATAAAGCTGCTGGAGTAGATGAGTGACTTCTTGGGATTTTCCTGGCCCTAAAAATCTATGAAGATGTCATAATCAGAAGAGATCTTTATTTATTTATTTATTTTTAATTTCTTTTTGCCGGGTTAACTTTTTTTAAAAAAAATATAGGCTGTGCTCACACCTGTAATCTCAGCATTTTGGGAGGCTGAGGCGGGTGGATCGTTTGAGGTCAGGCGTTCTAGACCAGCCTGGCCAACATGGTCAAACCCCGTCTCTACTAAAAATACAAAAATTAGCCAGGTGTAGTGGTGGGTGCCTGTAATCTCAGCTACTCTGTAGGCTGAGGCAGGAGAATCACTTGAACCTGGAAGGCAGAGGTTGCAGTCAGCCAAGATTGCGTCATTGCACTCCAACCTGGGTGACACAGCGAGACTCTGTCTCAAACAATAAAAAATAGAGTCACATGGTTCTCATTCCAAAGGGTCTAAAGCAGTGACTGCTCTTCAGGCTCTAAGGTCCCTCCTTGGAGGCGACCAGGTTTACCAGCGTATACATGTTATCAGTTTCTACCACGGAGATGGCAAGAGCCTGTCACCCAGGGCTGAATCCCGAGGAACCCAAGGATAGAGAAAGACCGGGAAACTCATGATCAGAATAGGATGGGATTAATCAGGGTGGGATTCCTGGAGGAGCCCACTTTTGAGCCAGGTTTTATAGGAGGGGAGTCCCTTTGGGGCCAGAAGCAGGTCACAGATGAGGGACATGTCCCAAATGGAAGTCATAATCTTTCCTCTCAAAGCTGTCCTCATCCAGCATGGATGACTGTGCAGCCAGCCACCTGCACAAACCAAGAGTGGGGCAGTGATGTTGCTGCCTGTCTTCTTCTCACCTGTGTCCCGCCCAGCGCCAGGTCCTGCCAATACCACTTCCTTAGCACACTCTCAAGTCTCCCCATCTGACCTGAGCCAGGAGTGGTAGCTCATGCCTGTAATCGCAGCTACTCGGAAAGCTGAGCCAGGAGGATCACTTGAGCCAGGAGACCAGCCTGGGCAATGTATGGAGGCCATTTCTAAAAAACAGACAAGGCGTGGTGGTTCACACCTGTAATCCCAGCACTTAGGAAGGCTGAGGTGGGCAGATCACAAGGTAAGAAGTTCAAGACCAACCTGGTTAACATGGTGAAATCCCGTCTCTACTAAAAACACAAAAATTAGCCAGGTGTGGTGGTGGGTGCCTATAATTGCAGCTGCTTGGGAGGCTGAGGCAGGAGAATCACTTGAACTTGGGAGACGGAGGTTGCAATGAACTGAGATTGTGCCACCGCACTCCAGCCTGGGAGATAGAGCAAGACTCGCAATCAAAAAAAAAAAAAAAAAAAAAAAAGATTTGGAATATCTCTCTCCTGTATGAGAAGGTACGTTGTGAAAAGGTCACTTTCCCGTGCCCTCATCTACCCTCTTCCCTCTCCCCCGCCCGCCACCAGGAGATGACTTTTATTAGCTTTTGTGTCTCCAGAGTTTCTATAGGTAAAGATAATCGAGTGTGAATTCCCGCTCTATTCCTGCCCCCCTTTTTCACATCACCCTTGCTGCCCTGCACTTGATTTTTTCCTCTGAACAGTGTGCCTTGGAGATCTTGGCATGATGGCACACAGGAACACCCTCAAACACAACATGTTTTACAGCCGCACCTGGTTTCACTGTATGGATGAACCATAATTTACTTAATTCTCTTCTGAAGGGTGCGTGGGTCACTCCCAGTCTTTTGCTATTAGAGACAATCACACAGATAACACTGTCCACATGCTGGAATCTCTAGATACATTCTCCAAACAGGGGATTATTGGGCTAAAAGGGAAATGCATTTGGAATTCAGACAGATGTTGTCCCCTTGTCCTCCGGAGGGGTTGTACCAAGTGACATTCCTACTGGTAATGTATCAGAGTGCCTGTTTGTAATTATACATTTATTTATGTGATTATTGGATGGTTTCTCTCCCCACAGGAGGGCAGGGACTCTGTCAGTTTTGCTTATCATCATAGGCACTCAATAAATGTTGAATTAGGCTGTGTGTGATGGCACTTGCCTGTAATCCAAGCGTTTTGGGAGGCCAAGGTGGCTGGATCACCTGAGGTCAGGAGTTTGAGACCAGACTGGCCAACATGGTGAAACCCCGTCTCTACTAAAAATACAAAAATTAGCCGGGCATGGTGGTGGATGCCTGTAATCCCAGCTACTCAGGAGACTGAGACAGGAGAATCGCTTGAACCCGGGAGGTGGAGGTTGCAGTCAGCTGAGATTACGCCACTGGACTCCAGCCTGGACTACATGATTGAAACTCTGTCTCAAAAAAAAAAAAAAAAGTTGAATTAGTGAATAGTTCTTCCAGGAGAGGTTGGCCAGGGTAGGAGGGAGACCACCTTCCTTTGTGTTCATGGTGCCCAGCCTAGCCTCCCTGAGCCTTCCATAGGACATCTGGGACCCTGGGAGAGACTCTGGAGGTTCTGGAAGACCTAACCCTGATTGCTGACTCCCGATCCCCACTCCAGAGCAGCCCTTCTCCTGCTGTGAAATCAAGAAGTCCATGGCTGGGCGAGGTGGCTCACTCCTGTAAGCCCAAAACTTTGGGAGG
This sequence comes from Cheracebus regulus, assembly GCA_963574635.1. Lineage (NCBI taxonomy): Eukaryota > Metazoa > Chordata > Mammalia > Primates > Pitheciidae > Cheracebus > Cheracebus regulus. The sequence continues at coordinate 6,591 of CAUYQU010074329.1, forward strand.
CCCAGGTGGGAGGATCGCTTGAGGCCAGGAGTTTAAGACCAGCCCGGACCATATAGCAAGATCCTGTCTCTACAAAAAATTTCAAAAGAAAATTAGCTGGGTGGGGTGGCTTGTACCTGTAGTCCCAGGTACTCAAGATGCCGAGGTGAGAGGATTGCTTGAGCCCACAGATTTGAGGCTGTAGTGAACTATAAATGTGCTACTGCACTCTAGCCTGGATGACAGAGTGAAACCATGTCTCAAAAAAAAAGGTCAATATCTTAGCCCTGTAAGGGGACTTAAAGGATGGACCCTTGTCTCATGCCTGAATTCCCTGTGTGCCCTCTGCTTACATACTTCCAGTGACAGGGAACTTACCCCTATCAGCTTCAGCTTCTTTCAGCTTCAGACAACTAACTTTTAGAAAGCTTTTCATGTATTGGGCGAGTGCGGTGGCTCACATCTGTAATACCAGCACTTTGGGAGGTCGAGGCGAGAGGATCACTTGAGGTCAGGAGTTTGAGACCAGCCTGGCCAACATGGTGAAACCCCATCTCTACTAAAAATACAAAAATTAGCCAGGCATGGTGGCGGGTGTCTGTAATCCCAGCTACTCGGGAGGCTGAGGCAGGAGAATCGCTTGAACCCAGGAAGTGGAGGTTGCAATGAGCCAAGATCACACCAGCAGTGACAGAGCGAGACTCTGTCTCGAAAAACAAAACAAAAAAAAAAAAGAAAGAAAAGAAAGCTTTTCCATGTATTGAGTTGAAATCTGATCCTTGTAGCTGCCTCCTCTTCAGGGAATGTTAAGTGCGGCCCTCTGGAAACAGGGCTTTCTGGCAGATGAGCAGGAGGGACATTTGGAAACAGGGACCTGTCAGCAATTCTCTGGCAGGCAGGGCTGACTCTCGGAGGGAGCTCTGCAGCGCTTGGTCCCCGCCTCACTCTCTCCTGTCCTGCCCACAGGTACGTGCAGGAAGGGCGGTTCCGAATGGAGGAGAGGACACTGACAGCCTTCCAGTGGCTCTACAGCCCACAGCAGCACCGCATCCTCAGCCGGGCCGACCTCCAGTCTCCCTCCAGGTAAAGGGACCTTCTGCCTTGACCCTCGCCTGCTTTGGCCTCGGTCCAGGCCCCTCAGCTGGTCCTTACAAAGCCAGGGCCCCACTGGTCCACAAATCCACAGTGGGGAACTTTGCCTTCAGGGGTGGGGGGGCCTTCTAGGAAAGAGTTTATCAGCCTGGATGCTTGTCCCACCTCGAGTGCACCGAGTAACTTGAGGCCATTCACTGCTTCTGCTTTCTCCTCTGTCAAACGGATAGGATCATATTTTCCCTGCCTTCTCTTGGGAGATCGTAAGTTTCCAGTGAAATATGCCTGCCGAGGTTTACAAAGCCTGGAGATCAGTTGGACTAAGTGGCTCATGCCTGTAGTCCCAGCACTTTGGGAGGCCGAGGTGGGCAGATCACTTGAGGTCAGGAGTGTGAGACCAGCCTGGCTAACTTGGTGAAACCTGGTCTCTACTAAAAATACAAAAATTAGCTGAGCGAGGTGGTACACACCTGTCATCCCAGCTACTCGGGAGGCTGAGACAGGAGAATCTCTTGAACCCTGGAGGAGGAGGTTGCAGTGAGCTGTGATTGCACCACTGCACTCCAGCCTGGGCAACAGAGTGACACTGTCTCAAACAACAACAACAACAACAACAAAAACAAAGCCTGGAGAGCGCTGCTTTCTCCCTCTCTGGAGGGAGAGTGGCAGGGAAATTTGCTGGGCACCCCCTGCTTTGACCTCGAGCCAGCCTGGCCTTCCTTGACCAACTCCTTTCCCATGCCAGAGATTCCAGCTGGGATCCTGAGTCTGGGTGGAGGGCTGGGAGGTGAGGGCTTCTCCTGACCCAGATCCCTGCCCACTCTTCCCCCAGGGCTGGACACGTGTGACCAGCATCAGCAGTCACAACAGAGGAGTGCTGGCAACGCTTCTGCAGCCACAGCCCTTCCCAAGGCCTCTGCCATACCTGACCCTGGGCCTTCTCTTCCACTTTCCCCATCAAAGCTGCTGTTGTTGTTGCTGCTGTTTTGTTTTGAGACGGAGTCTCGCCCTGTTGCCCAGGCTGGAGTGCGGTGGCATAATCTCGGTTCACCACAACCTCCGCCTCCCGGGTTCAAGTGATTCTCCTGCCTCAGCCTCCTGAGTAGCTGGGACTACAGGCACATGCCACCACACCCAGCTAATTTTTGTATTTGTAGTAGAGATGGGAGTTCACCATGTTGGCCAGGCTGGTCTCGAACTCCTGACCTCAGGTGATCCACCCACCTCAGCCTCCTAAAGTGCTGGGATTACAGGCATGAGCCACTGTGCCTGGCCACATAACTTCAGATTTCATACATGGGAAGGCTACATGCCATTTGGGGACTTGAAGAAGAGTCTGCTATAGAGTCACTAAGTGACTGAATTCATTTTTGTGATAGAATATTAATTTTTTTTTTTTTTTTTTAAAGAGATAGGGTCTCACTGTTTTGCCCAGGCAGGCCTTGAACCTCTGGGCACAAGTGATTCTCCCGACTCAGCCACAATAGTTTTTAATTATTTTATTTGATTTATTTTGAGACAGGGTCTCACTCTTCACTCAGGCTGGAGTGCAAGGCGTGATCATGGCTCTCTGCAGCCTCAAACTTTTGGGCTCAAGTGATCCTCCTGCTTCTGCCTTCTGAATAGCTAGGACTCTAAGCATGCACCATCTTGCATGGCTAATTTATTTTATTTTGTTCTTATTTTTGTAGAGATGGGGTCTTCCTACGTTGCCCAGGCAGGTCTCGAATTCCTAGGTTCAACCCATTCTCCTGCCTCTGCCTCCCAAAGTGCTGGGATTACAGACGTGAGCCACTGTGCCCAGCAATAGTTTTTTTTTTCTTTTGAGACAGAGTTTGGCTCTTGTTGACCAGGCTGGAGTGCAATGGTGTGATCTTGGCTCACTGCAACCTCTGCCTCCCAGGTTCAAGTGATTCTCCTGCCTCAGCCTCCTGAGTAGCTGGGACTACAGGCACATGCCACCACGCCCAGCTAATTTTTGCATTTGTAGTAGAGATGGGTTTCACCATGTTAGCCAGGATAGTCTCCATCTCCTGATCTCATGATCCACCTGCCTTTGCCTCCCAAAGTGCTGGGATTACAGGCATAAGCCACCATGCCTGGCCACCAATAGTTATTTTTTTTAAGTGCATGTTATGTGTTATATAAATGCTTTGCAGGAATAAATTGATTTAATCTTCATAGTAATGCCATGATCTAGGTACTGTTGTCCTCATTTTTTAGATGAGGAAACTGAGACACAGAGGGAAAGTAACAGCTAGTACGTGGCAGTGCTCCCAGCCACTATGCACACTGCCTCTCAGAGAATAAGGTTTGTGCTTGAAGTGGGGGGAACGGGGAGGTAATTTCTTTACAAAGAGCGAGAAGGTGGTGTCCACAAACTATAGATGGGTGTTCTTAGCATCAGTCCTCATCAAGTTTCAGAGTCAGTTATTAAAGAGCAGGTTTGAAGGTGCTTGGACAAGGAAGAGGTGGACGATCAGCCTCAGTGAGTGAGTTCCCTAAGAACTCATTCCGCTAGGGGAAGCTTTTTGCTTTTCTGATTAGTTTTCTAGGCTCCAAATTAGTTAGGTGGTGGAGCAGGAGATTGTTGTGGTTCTGAGTTTCAGCAAGCAATTGTTCTTTCTTCCTGTGGTCAGTCAGAGCCTTGCAGATGACACAGACTAACGTGGGCTGGGGATGGCACAGCTGAGGAGGCTGGTGAGAGGACTGCCATCGGCTGAGTTTTGTTCAATGTGTTTAAAGGTGGTTTGGTGAGGGAGGATGAGGCTGGTGTGCTGGTGACATTGCTGATGGCAGGAACCTGGGGACCATCCCAGCAGGCAGGATGGCAGAATTGGGACCCAAAGTGCCCTGAAAGCTGAATTCCAGGTCCAAGTCTAGTAGATACTATTTATTCATTTGTTCATTCATTCATTCATTCATTTTAGCAAGGTTCCTCACAGTAGACACTATTTATAATTTAATTATTTATTTTGAGAGGGAGTCTTGCTCTGTCACCAAGGCTGGCGTGTGGTGATGTGATCTCAGCTCACTGCAAACCCCACCTCCAAGGTTCAAGCACTTTTCCTGCCTCAGCCTCCCTAGTAGCTGGGACTACAGGCACGTGCCATCTTGCCTGGCTAATTTTTTGTATTTTTAGTAAAGACGGGTTTCACTGTGTTAGCCAGGATGGTCTTGATCTCCTGACCTCATGATCCGCCCGCCTCGGCCTCCCAAAGTGCTGGGATTACAGGCGTGAGCCACCACACCTGGCCTATTTATTCTGAGAGTTTTGCTCTTGTCACCCAGGCTGGAATGCAATGGTGCCATCTCAACTCACTGCCACCTCCACCTCCAGGGTTCAAACAATTCTCCTGCCTCAGCCTCCCACTTAGCTGGGATTACAGGCACCCACCAAAATGCCCAGCTAATTTTTGTATTTTTAGTAGAGATGGGATTTTGCCAAGTTGGTCAGGCTGGTCTCAAACTCCTGACCTTAGGCGAGCCACACACCTTGGCCTCCCGAAGTGCTGAGATCACAGGCATGAACCACACGCCCGGTGGGCCAGCATGCCCGGCCGCCATGTCAGCTCCCTCCTATCTTTTCTTTTTCCAAGATGGAGTCTTGCTCAAGTGTCACCCAGGTGGGAGTACAGTAGTGCGATCTTGGCTCACTGCAACCTCTGCCTCCCAGATTCAACCAATTCTCCTGCCTCAGCCTCCTGAGTAGCTGGGATTACAGGTCAAGAGTTCCAGACCAGCCTGGCCAACATGGCGAACCCCCATCTCTACTAAAAATACAAAAATCATCACGCCTGTAGTCCCAGCTACTCGGGAGGCTGAGGCAGGAGACTCGCTTGAACCCAGGAGGCGGAGGTTGCAGTGAGCTGAGATCGCGCCACCGCACTCCAGCCTGGGCGACAGAGCGAGACTGTGTCTCAAAAACATCCAGCCCCAGATTCCAGGCAGCCGGGAGTTTCAGGGGTCGGTGCAGCCCTGGAGACTCTCAGGACAGCACCGCACCCCGTCCCGGGTCCTGCGCAACGCAGAGCTAGAGGGAGACCCCGAGCGTCTTCCTCAGCAGGTCAGGGGCGCCCAGGCGTCACGCGCCTCGGTTCCCCGTCGCCCCCTCCAGGAACCCGGGGCAGGCGGGGCCGCTCCTTCCCTCCCCGGGTCCTCGGGGCGCGCCGGCCCCGCCCCGCGCCTTTGTTCCGGAGGAGCCGCCTCGGGCAGCCCCACCGCGCTCGGGACCCGCTGTGCCCCCCGCCGCCGCTTCCCGGAGCCCGCCCCTCCGCCCGCTCCCCGCGGCGGCGCCGGGCGATCCGCGGCGCCACTGCCAGGCTCAGGGCGCGCCCCGGGCTGCGACGCGGCGAGGGCGGGAGCGGGAGGACCCCGGCCCCAGTCAGCACGGACTCCGGCTGCGCGTGCGCGGGGGCGACGCGGGGGGCGCCAGGTGTGCGGACGGCGGCGGCTGAGGGCGCGGCTTGGCGCGCTGGGCCGGGCCGGGGTGCGCGTGCGCGGCGGGGCGGCTGCGGGGGGACCCGCCGCGCGACGAGGAGGAGGAGCAGGGGGCCGGGCTGGGCCGGGCCGGGGGAGGGGGCGAGCCGCGGGGACGGCCTGGTGCCCTTCGCTCCGCGTCGGGAGGCAGCGCGCGCCGGGCTGCGCCGCAGGTCAGTGGCCCCGGGGCTGGGATTCCGCAGCCCGGCCGGATCGGGGCGCGCGCCCTGCTGTGGCTGAGGGGAGTCGGAGCGTGTGCGGGGTGTGAACGCGTGTGGGTGCAGACAGACCCTGGCACGGACGGACGGCGGGAGCGGGGCTGCGATCCCGCGGAGCCCTGCGGCGTCACGGGTGGTGCTGGGGAGGGGGTGACCGTCCTCGCAAACCCCTGCGGCGGGGGGCGCTGCACACACGGCCACCTATGGGTTTTGGGGTGTGTGTGCCTGAGCTGTTCAGCCTGTCAAAGTCTGGCGAGAGAAACTGGCAGGGATGGAGGTCAGAGATGGGCTGTTTACAGGTGGCGGCGGAAGGAAAACAGCCAGGAACCCCAGGAGGACCCTGTAGCTAGGCTGGGTTTGCTGTTCTCCCCGAAAGGGCTGAAACCCCCATTCCATCCTCGCTCCAGCCTGTGCCTGCTGCAGGGACAGGAGCGTGGGTGCTGGGGTGCTGGCTGAGAGGCCTGGAGGGGTCTTTGGGAGCGAGGCCGCTTCCAGCGTGATGCGCATTTCCAGAGGCGTGGGCGTGGGTGTGGGGTTGCCAGCCCCGGGTGGAGGTCCAGGGCAGGCATATGTTCAGGAGACCTCAGGAGTCCGTGTAGACTGTCCTCTGGCTTTGCCAGCACCTGGTGCTGTGTCTGGACCTGGGAGCTGGCTGAGGGGTACCCATCTTTCCTCCCATTTATTTTCTGTAGCTCCCCCTACGTCCTTGTTAACAAACCTGAAGGGTGCTTATGTGCAAGTGGGTTTGCTGGGATGCGCCCCTGTCGAGCAGCCCTCATCAGAGAAGCCTCCATAGGGAATAACAAGGTTGTCCTGAGCCAGGCGCCAGGGCTCTCGGCTTCGTAGCATGCCTTGTGACCCTGGGGCCGTCCCTCCAGCCCCACAGGCCTCAGTTTCCCATGGCGCACTGCCCTCCGGGTCTTCCTGCTTCGGGGTGGGGAGTAAACAGCTCGCACAGCTGCCTGGGAGATGGGAGTGACTCAGGGCCTGTGAGGTCTTGGGCAGTGGTTTTTCAGGGAAGGTCTCGGCACATCTTTTTGACTTGGGAAGGAGTTGGGGGAGGCTCTGGCCTCACCTCCAAGCTGTGGTGCTGGGTTTTCTGAGTCCAGGGGTGGGGTGGGATGGGGTGGGCATCTGCTGGATCTGGCTGCTCAGGCTTCAAGAAGCTGGCACAGGTCCCTCCTCCCTTCCCAGATGTTGAGGAGTTGGAGAGGAATGGGGCTGGGGGGGTCTTGCCCTGTCACCCAGGCTGGAGTGCAGTGGCATGAGCTATTTTATTATTCCCACCTGATAGCGGGTGGGATGGGGGCTGGCTGGGAAGAGCTACAGCAGCCACTCTTGGCCCCTGTGGTTGATGTTTCTGAGCAGCGACAGATACTAAGCTCGGGTAAGGTCAGGACAGGTCTAAGTGAGACTGCCCAGCTCAGGGTGCTGAGGTGATTAGGTGGGAGGTGGCCTCAGCTGCAGAGAAGAGGACCCTGCTGCTGGAGGCGGGCTTACAGCCCACTCACCCTCTTTCCCAGGACCCTGTCTGATCACTTTGGCTGAGCCACCAGGGCTCAGAATGACTTGAGCCTTGAGGGAAAGGGACCTTGGCATGGACGGGGTTGGTGGCAGGGTCTCGTAGTGGTTAAGCATGAAGGCCTTGCTGCTGTCACTCAGACCTGGGTGTGAGTCCCAGCCCCACCACCTACTGCTGTCCCTCCACCTGCATTCCCCTCAACAGGAGCCCGAGAGAGAGGCTTGCAGGCTGTGGCGTGATTGGGAAGTGATCTCAGGAAAGAAGGGCGAGGACCGGGGTTCGAAGGAGAGGAAGGGAAAGCAGCTATTTTATTATTCCCACCAGTCTCCTGCGCGGTCTCCCAGGGAACCTCACAGACAGAGAACTGCTCTGCTGGGGAGAGGAACACGAAAGCATTTATCCGCTAGCCCCATCCCCTGCCTGACAAGGGCGGTTCCATGGATGTTAACTCCCGTGTGTACTTCCAGAGGCACATGTGTGGGGCTCAGGTGGCTTCCTGCGGGCACACCACATGGCAGCTCCCAAGAAGGCCCAGCTGGCCTTACGTGAAGCACTGTCCCGTTGCACCTGTAAGATGCTGCTTGGAGCCTGCAGGGACTGGTCATTGCAGAAGTGGCTGAGAGGTGGGAGTGAGAGGGCTGGAAGCAGCACACTCAGGTGTCTACCGCTGCGTGACCTTGGGCTAGTGACCTGACTTCTCTGAGCCTCGGTTTCCTTATCTGGGTGTTTTAGGTGTTAACACGATATTTATTGAATTTTTTTTTTTTTCGAGACCAAGTCTTGCCCTGTCACCCAGGCTGGAGTGCAGTGGCATGATCTTGGCTCACTGCAACCTCTGCTTCCCGGTTCAAGCAATTCTCCTGCCTCAGCCTCCCAAGTAGCTGGGACGACAGGCACGTGCCACCATGCCTGGCTAATTTTTGTATTTTTAGTAGAGATGGGGGTTTTACCATGTTGGCAAGGCTGGCCTTGAACGCTTGACCTCAGGTGATCCACCCACCTCAGCCTCCCAATGTGCTGGGATTACAGGCATGAGCCACCACGCCCCTCCTGTTATTTATTGAATTTTTGAACATGGCGCTGGGCCCGTAGCAGCGGTTTCCCCAGGGGTATTTCTGTATAGCCAGGAAGACGACACGCTCAATGTGGCTCAGTCATTCACTCAGGTGGAGGGGGTCTGCATAAGATGACCTCTAACGACCCCTCCTGGTCATGGGACCTGGGACTCAAGGGCCAGACTACTGACCTGGTCAGTTCCTCTAGGACTGTGGCTCAGTTTCCCAGACCTCCTGAATGCTTCTGTTTCACAGTCTGTGAGTTGGAGTCAGCGATGTCCTGCTCCTGGGCTGGCTGCTCGGTTGGCTTTGCCCCAGGACACACAAGCCCAGTGCTGGCAGAGGAGGGCGAGGGGAGCAGGCAGCTCAGAAGCAGGTGCTTGAAGGAGGCGTGGAGGAGGGTGGATGCTGGCATTTGGAGCTGGCATATGGTCATGGGCACTGGTCTGGGCCATAGTCAATGGAGGAGGACAAGGCAGGGGGCTGGGGGAGGGCTAGAGAAATGCAGAGCAGGAAAGGAAGGCGAGCGGCTAGGCAGAAGGCGGCAAGAAGGATGGAAAAGCCAGGGCCAGGAGGCGGGTTGGCAGCCTGTGTGTGGGGATTCACAGTGTCTGTGGTGGTGGTGACCAAATGGGAGAGTGATGGGGTGGCATGAGGGGAGGAGGGCAGAAGGTGAGGTCAAGTGGGGCTTCCTAGGCCGTACGCTGGGGCAGGCTTCGTAGTTCACAGCACAGCATCCACAGGCCTCCTCATTCTTTTCATGTATCCACCTGCCCCTCCTAGGCCACCACCCCCTTTGACAGGGGAGGAGCTGTGTGCAAACACTTAGGTCTGGTTATGAGTGGCGACCGGAGGAGGTCCGGAGGTGCCTTTGCCAAGGCCTGTTGCCATGGCGCCATGATGGCCCTTGTCTCCCGACCCTCTCCCATCTCTGAGCAGTGTGCCACCCGCTCCGGGAGAGGTCACATTGTGGGGAAGGTGTCCAGCTGCCACTTGCTCATGCATGGCCAGCTCAGGCTGGCTTTACAAAGGTCACTGCCTTCATCCCCCTGCCTGTAGGCAAGGTCACACTAGGCCTACGCTGGCAGATGCAGCAGCTGCTGTCTTCATTACAGTCATTTAAAGGCTCCTCCGATCTCTGCAATTTGTTTTTAATAAATTTAATGAAAAATAAAACAATAGTATCAGCCTATCCATCGACTCTCCCCCACTTTTTTTTTTTTTTTTTTTTGATATGGAGTCTCCCTTTGTTGCCCAGGCTGGAGTGCAATGGCTCACTGCAACCTCCGCCTCCTGGGTTCAAGCGATTCTCCTGCCTTAGCCTCCTGAGTAGCTGGGGCTATAGGTGTGCACCACCTCGCCTGGCTAATTTTTGTATTTTTAGTAGATACAGGGTTTCACCATGTTGGTCAGGCTGGTCTGGAACTCCTGACCTTGTGATCTGCCTGCCTTGGCCGCCCAAGTGCTGGGATTACACGTGTGAGCTACCGCGCCTGGCCTGACTCCCCTTTTAAAGAGGGTGTCTTATGGATGACATTCTTCTTGCCCACACCTCTTGCGATGCTTTGGTGCCTGTCTAGCAGGAAGTGCTGTCTCATGTCTGATCTCAGCCTGACATGCTGCACTGTTTTTGGGTGTGTTGTGTGTTTTTGCTTCTCTGTTTGTTGTGATCCTTCCAGATGGTTACAAGGCAATTCTTGTCCACCTGCTCAGGATCTGAAGCAGACTCAGGTGCACCCAAGGCAGGTGTGATACCAAGGCAAGGACTGTGCTTTGGGGGATCTGGCCCGAGACACGGCAGTGCTGAGCCCGGGCCCTGCCCACGCTCTGGTTCTGGACTTGTGGCTTGCTCTCAAGGCCAGCTGGCTCCCATTCCTTTCCCTAGTTCAGATCCAGGATTACTGGTCTCCTTCTTGGACCATGCTGGGCCTGCTGGCCGGGCTCTGCCGGGTCTGGATCAGCAGATGGCAGTGGGCGTGGGCACCTGGGGGACCCTGGCACAGCCAGGGCCCTGCTGATGGGATGGCTGGCAATGAGCAAGAGCAGGAGAGGAGAGACAGGGAGTGACAGGCCATCGGGAACATGGAAGTGTGTCTGTGCACGTGTACACATCTGTGCTCGGCATGCACGTGTGGCTTTGCAGGGCTCGTTGCTGGATTGCTTTGTCTGGACATCTCTGGGTGGCTCCATGTGGCTCTTCTGAGCACGTCTCTGTGTGTGCACTATTTTGTGCTCTGGCTTGTTCTCTGGATATGTGTGCCGGCCACCTACTGGGTGCCCTCTGGTACTTTTCTCTGGATATGTGTGCCGGCCACCTACTGGGTGCTCTCTAGGGTTCTCAGGAGTGCACCCATCTGGAGGCAGGTGATACTTTTTCCCTGCAGGATTTCCTGCCTCCATCGAGACTCTCTTGTGTCTTCTGCCAGGCCCCGTTCTGCCCTCTCTGCAGGCTTCCTTACCCTGTTCCTCCCTCTGCCTTGAGGAAGTTGCTTCTCCCCCTCTGGCTGTGTGGGTGCCCGCTGCCCTCTGGGGAGGGCCTGAAGAGGGACAGCAAGTCCAACCTCCAGCCCCCTTCTCCTGAGCTGAGGGTGATAGGCTCAAGCTCTGGGTTGAGGTGATGAGTCAGGGATGGCTGCAGGGGTGGGCAGGGGTGGCCTGCATGCCAGCATGCTGCAGGGAAGCGTGTGCTCCTGCCCCTCCACCTGATCTGCCCTCAGTGGCTTGGGTACCAGTGCAGCTGTGATAAGCCTCCCTTACCTGGCTATTCATACTCTCTTCCCAGTAGCCCTAGTTGGCACAGGGAACAGTGGTCTGATGGGGAGCAGAGTAGTCTCTGGGGCTCTGGGCATCCACTGGGGGCCTTGACCCTAGCATAATTCATCTCACCATAATCATTGGGGTTTATGGAGCTCTTCCTGCACCAGGCCCTGGACTACACACTGTACATGTAATCAGCTCATTTACTCCTCAGAACAGTTCCATTCCAGGGGATAGTAGTCCTATTAGGTGGTTTTGAAAAGCATCCCTGGCCGGGCACGGTGGCTCATGCCTGTAATCCTAGCACTGGGGAGGCCGAAGTAGGTGGATCACCTGAGGTCAGGAGTTCGAGACCAGCCTGACCAACATGGTGAAACCATGTCTCTACTAAAAATATAAAAAAGTTAGCTGGCTGTGGTAGCATGCACTTGTAATCCCAGCTACTCGGGAAGCTGAGAACTGCTTGAACCCAGGAGGCAGAGGTGCCACTGCACTCCAGCCTGGGTGACCGAGTGAGACTCTGTCTCAAAAAAAAAAAAAAAAGCATCCCATTCTATGAGGAAGTTTTCCCATTTTATGAGGAAGTAGAGGCTCAGAGAGCCTGGCTTACTTCCACAGGGTTACACAGCAAATAAGTGCTAGAGCCAGGTTTTGAACCCAGACCTGCTCCTCTGCTGTTCCCTCCACTCTTCACAAAGCTGTGTCCTCTCACCTTGGCAGCCTCCCACTCAGAGAGGCCATCCCATATCGCCCCCTGTACACAGGGCTCCCTAGCCATCTGGTCCCATTTGGATCAGATCACCCTGTTGTAAACACCTGCATAAAGGTAGCCTCTTTTATCCTCTACCTCCTAACCCCCTCTTCCCCACCTACAGCAGGGGTCTGTCTTACTCACTAAAATATCCTTCGAACTAGCAGACAGCTTGGAACACAGTAGGCATGCAATAAACATTTGGTGAATGAATGAATGAATGAATGAGTGAAGAGAGGTCTGACTCCAGACCTCAGCTTGAAATCCCTCCTCTGTACTGTCTCTTACACAGCAGGGAGCATTGCAGAGTGGCAGGCGCACAGGCTCTGGAGCCAGCTTGCTCGGTTCAAATTCCGGCCCTGCCAGTGTGCTGGTTATCTAATGCTGCTTAATAAACCACCCAAAGCTTATGGCTTAAAACAATGATGACATTGATTTTGCCCATGAATCTGCAATGTGGGCAGGGTTCAGTGGGGATAACGCTTCTCCACTCAGCGTTGGCTGGAGTGGTTCAAGGTCTAGGGGCTGAAGTCATCTGAAGGCTCAGTTGCTCACATTCTGCGATTGTTGCTGACTGTTGACTTTGGGTCAGTTCCTCTGCACGTGGGCTTCGCTATGTGCTGTCTCCATGTGCTAGATTGGGCTTCCTCCCAGCATGGTTGCTGAGCTAAGGGACAAGCATGCTCCAAAAGAGAGCCAGGTGGAAGCTATTTCACTTTTAATTTAATTTAATTTATTTATTTAGAGATGGAGTCTCGTTCTGTCGCCCAGGCTGGAGTGCAGTGGCATTATCTTGGCCCATTGCAACCTTCACCTCCTGGGTTCAAGCAATACTCCTGCCTCAGCCTCCCAAGTAGCTGGGATTACAGGCGTCCACCATCATGCCTGGCTCATTTTGGAATTTTTAGTAGAAACAGGGTTTTGCCATATTTGCCAGGCTGGTCTGAACTCCTGACCTCAAGTAATCCACCAGCCTTGGCCTCCCAAAGTGCTGGAATTATAGGAGTGAGCCTCCTCACCTGGCCAGCAGTTTATTCTTTCTTTGGAGGTGGAGTCTTGCTCTGTCACCCAAGCTGGAGTGCAGTGGTGCGATTTTGGCTCACTGCAACCTCTGCCTCCCGGGTTCAAGCGATTCTTCTGCCTCAGTGTCTCGAATAGCCAGGGATTACTGGTGCCCGCCACCACGCTCAGCTAATTTTTGTATTTTTAGTTGAGACGGGGTTTCACCATGTTGGCCAGGCTGGTCTTGAACTCTTGACCTTAGGTAGTCTGCTCACCTCAGCCTCCCAAAGTGCTGGGATTACAGGCGTGAGCCACTGCGCCTGGCCAATTCTTTTAGCAACATGTACACTTTTGCCCACTGATCCCCTGGCCACAGGTGAGGCTTGGGTCTGCCCAAACGACAGGGTCTGTCCCCAAATCCCCACTCACTCCCATTTAGTCCAGGGGGCATCTTACTGTGCAGAGCCCTGCTGAGGGTGGGGCCTGTAATGGGGAGGGAAGGGGGAGCTTGAATGGAAAAGACCTTTGCTGTCCCAGTTGATTATCTCATTCTAGGTCAGCCCTGCTCCCTTCAAGGGGCGTCGGGCAAGTGTTGCTGACAGAGACACCGTGAGGCTGGGGCTCGGGCAGAATTGCTCTGGGCCTGGGGCTGGGGTGAACACCCCCAGGACCCCCACCTTTATCCAGGGAAAATCAGGATAGTGAGATCCGAACATGCTGTGTTTGAGCTGAGGGCACTCTCCGCCTCTCCCTGTCCCTGCCACCTGCTTCCATGTGAGTCACCATTCATCTGCCTGAGGCATTGTCCCCTGGTCTTGCTTGCCAGCCTCGGGGAGGAATCTCAGGGAGAATCTCAGGGTTTGCTCCTTGTGGTCCAGTTTGGGCTGCTTCTGAGCAGGGCATTTGTAGGTGGCCCAGGAAAGATCTGGGGGTTTGCTCGAGCCCAGCCTGGCAGGGTCTCCCATCTAACACAGCCCTCATTTGGGGCCTGCTCTGCAATGAGCCTTCCCTGAAGGAATGGCAGAAGGGCTCAGAGGGGGGCTCTGGGTTTGAATTCTGCTGTCACTTTCCAGCTCTGTGGCCTTGGACAAGTCTCTTAACCTCTCTGAGGCTCTAGTCCTCACCAGGAGGGGACTGGTATGGAAAGAATGAAAGGAAATAAAAAATAAGACATCTTTTTTTTTTTTGAGACAGTTTTGCTCTTGCACCCAGGCTGGAGTGCAGTGGCACGATCTTGGCTCACCGCAACCTCCACTTCCTGGGTTCAAGCTATTCTCCTGCCTCAGCCTCCCGAGTAGCTGGGACTACAGGCACACGTCACCACACCCGGCTAATTTTTGTATTTTTAGTAGAGATGGGGTTTCTCCATGTTGGTCAGCCTGGTCTCGAACCCCTGACCTCAGGTGATCCACCTGCCTTGGCCTCCCAAAGTGCTGGGCTGACAGGCATGAGCCACCGCGCCCGGCCTGAAGTCATTCTTCACAGATGAAAAACCTAAGGCGGAGGGAGTTTAAGTGGCTTCCCCACAGCTCCATTTAGTGTCAGAGCTGGGGCTGGAGTCCACATGTTCTGACACTAGGTAGTGGTTGCTTCTCTTCCGCAACAAGGAGGATTTCACCCTTCCCTCAACCCCTTTCTCCAGAGGGGAGCAAGGCTGCCATCCTAGAACTAAGCCCAAGAAGACGCTCCCTTTCCTCCTCGCACCACCCAAGCTTGCCTGCAGGGGGCGTGAACGCCCACCTTTTGGCCTGTGCTGTGAGGCGTCAGGTGCCCTGCTAAGCTTAGCAGGGGAGAGCTGGAGTGACCCAGCTGCATGGGTGTGGGCAAAGCATTAGCTGCGTGCTCCCCTTTCGTGAGAAGCCCTTCAGGCCTCCTCCAGAGTCCAAGCCTTTCTTTTATATTACATTTTTATTATTTTTTTATTTTTTGAGAAAGAGTTTCACTCTGTCTCCAAGGCTGGAGTGCAGTGGTGAGATCTCTGCTCACTGCAACCTCTGCCTCCCCAGTTCAAGCAATTCTTCTGCCTCAGCCTCCCGAGTAGCAGGGCTACAGGCACCTGCCACCACACCTGGCTAATTTTGGTAGTTTTAGTAGAGGCAGGGTTTTGCCATTTTTGGCCAAGCTTGTCCTGAACTTCTGACCTCAGGTGATCCACCCCCTTCCTACCCAAAGTGCTGGGATTACAAGTGTAAACCACCATCCCCGGCCTTTCTTTCTTTTTTTTTTTTTGGGAGATGGAGCCTCGCTCTGTCCCCAGGCTGGAGTGCAGGGGCAAGATCTCTGCTTACTGCAACCTCCGCCTCCCAGGTTCAAGCGATTTTCCTGCCTCAGCCTCCCAAGTAGCTGGGATTACAGGTGCCCACCACCATACCTGGCTAAGTTTTTTATTTTTAGTAGAGACAAGGTTTCACCATGTTGGCCAGGCTGGTCTTGAATTCTTGACCTCAAGTGATCCACCTGCCTGAGCCTCCAAAGTGCTAGAATTACAGGCATGAGCCACCATGCCCGGCTTTGGCTTTTTTTTGAGACAGGGTCTTGCTCTTTGCCCACACTGGAGTGCAGTGGTGAGGTCATAGCTTACTGCAACCCCAACCTCCTGGTCTGGAGTGATCCTTCCACATCAGCCTCCCAGGTATCTGGGACTATAGGCGCACAGCATCATGCCTGGCTAATTTAAATTTTTTTTGTACAGATGGGGTTTTACTATGTTGCTGGGACTGGTCTCGAACTCCTGATCTCAAGCAGTCCTCCTGCCTTGGCCTTCCAAGATGCTGGGATTACAGGTCTGTGCCACTGCACACTGTGGCTGTCTTTTTAAACTTGAAGTTTTAGGATATCTTCATATATAAACATATATTAAGTGCTACCTGGTTATTTTCAGTGGCTATGTAGTATTCTGTCATATGCTTATTCTGCAGTGTAGTTAATCCTCAGTTGGTGATCATTTAGATTATTTTTTGAATTTGCTATTACAATTATTAGATTAATGTCTGTATGCGTAGACCTTGTCAACTTGTGTGAGTTAACCTGTGCAATAAATTTCTAAAAACAAAATGGTTGGCACAAAGGGTATGTGCACTTAAACACTTGCTGGAGTGTGTTAGCCTTCTGCAGAGAAATAGAATTAATAGGAGATATATACATATGTATACAGATGTGTGTGTGTGTGCGCGCGTGCGTGTGCGTATGCACATTTAGATTTATTGTGAGGGATTGGTTCATGCAATTTGTGTTTTTTTGTTTGTTTTGAGATGGAGTCTGGCTCTTGTTGCCCAGGCTGGAGTGCAGTGGCACAATCTCGGCTCACTGCAACCTCTGCCTCCCTGGTTCATGCGATTCTCCTGCCTCAGCCTCCCAAGTAGCTGGGATTATAGGCGCCTGCCACCAGGCCCAGCTAATTCTTTTGTGTTTTTAGTAGAGATGGGGGTTTTACCATGTTGATCAGGCTGGTCTCAAACACCTGACCTCAAGTGAGCCACCCGCCTTGGCCTCCCAAAGGGCTGGAATTACTGAGCTCAAGCAGGCGTGAGCCACTGCACCTGGCCAGGTTTGTGCAATTTTGGAAGCTGAGAAGTCCCACGATTTGCTGTCTGTTAGCTGGGGATCCAGGAAGGCTGGTGGTATAGTTCTTTCTAGTCCAAGTCCTAAGGCACAAGAACCAGGAGTGCTGATAGCTGAGGGCAGAAGACAAGTGTCTCAGCTCAGGCAGAAAATGAACTCTCCCTTCCTCCACCATTTTGGCAAGCCCTCGATGTGTTGGATGATGCCCGCCCATATTGGTAAAGGGGCATCTTCTTTACTTACTCTACCAATTCAAAGGCAAACAACTCACAGACATAACCCAGAAATAATGTTTCATCAGTTATGAAGACATCCCCTAGCCCAGTCAAATTGACACATATAATTAACCAGCACAGAGATATTGTCAAATATCTACACATAAATGGGATGCCTGATTCCTATACCTTTACACCATTATCAATTTTTTTTTTGAGATGGAGTCTGTGCTCTGTCACCGAGGCTGGAGTGCAGTGACACAATCATGGCTCACTGGAACCTCTTTGTCCTGGGCTCAAGTGATCCTCTCACCTCAGCCTCCCCAGTAGCTGGGACTAAAGGTGCCTGCCATCATGCCCCACTAATTTTTGTATTTTTTGTAGAGATTGAGTTCTACCACATTGCCCAGGCTGGTCTTGAACTCCTGAGCTCAAGTGATCCACCCGCCTTGGCCTCCCAAAGTGCTGGGATTACAGACATGAGCTACCATGCCTGGCATTATCAATTTTTTAAAAACTTTATCTAATAAGTAATAGTGACACCTTGTTTTTTTTTTTTTTTTGAGTTGGAGTCTTGCTCTGTCACCCAGGCTGGAGTGCAATGGCATGATCTCGGATCACTGCAACCTCCGGCTCCCGGATTCAAGTGATTCTCCTGCCTTAGCCTCCCAAGTAGCCAGGATGGTCTTGATCTCTTGACCTTGTGATCCACTGGCCTTGGCCTCCAAATTGCTGGGATTACAGGCGTGAGCCACCTCACCTAGTCAATACCTTGTTATTATTTAAAATTTTTAATTGTAGTAAAATTTGTAGCTTCTTTAGTTCATAGCCATGTATTGCTAGCAACTGTCTCGGTCTTGGGCCTTACTGAACAGATAAAAATAAATTGTGCAATCATTTTGGGAAGCTGAGGTGGGCAGAGCACCTGAAGTCAGAAGTTCAAGAGCAGCCTAGCCAACATGGTGAAACCCCAAAAAAATTAGGCATGGTGGGGTGTACCGGTAGTCCCAGCTACTCTGGAGGCTGAGGCAAGAAAACTGCTTGACCCCGGGAGGCAGAGGCTGCGGTGAGCCAAGATTGCACCAGTGCATTCCAGCCTTGGTGACTGAGTGAGATTCCATCTCAAAAAAAAAAAAAAAAAAAAGAAAAATAAAATAAAATAAAAAAAAAGGCCTGGCACAGTGTCTCATGCCTGTAATCCCACCACTTTGGGAGGCTGAGGTGGGTGGATCATGAGGTGAGGAGATCGAGACAATCCTGACTAACATGGTGAAACCCTGTCTCTACTAAAAATACAAAAAAATAGCTGGGTGTGGTGGTGCGTACCTGTAATCCCAGCCACTTGGGAGTCTGAGGCAGGGGAATTGCTTGAACCTGGGAGGTAGAGGTTGCTGTAAGCCAAGAACGCACCACTGCACTCCAGCCTGGGCGACAGAACAAGACTCCTTCTCAAAAGAATGAAAGAGAATAAATTGTGCGATCTCGGTACGCCTGGGCCCTGCTCTTGGCATCAGTTTTCACAAGCCCTCATTTTGCAATCTGTCATCATCTTGCTTTTCAGCACTTGAGCAATGGGAAATTCAGTCTGGTCCTTGAGATAGTGCAGGCAGGGCAGTGATCTGTGGACTGAAAATCACTATGCAGCTGTGCAATCACTGTGTAATCATTTGGGAAACTGAGGTGGGCAGAGCACCTGAGGTCAGGGTTTCAAGACCAGCCTGGCCAACAGGAGTTCAAGACCAGCCTGGCAGGATGGGCGGAAGCGACAATGTGGTTTCCTCTGCTTGGGCAGCTCAGACCTCACAGCCACCAGCAGGAGCTGAAAGATGAGACAAGCTCCTTTCCCAGGCATGGGATGAGGCGGTTACAGGAAGCTCAGGAAACAGATGTCCAAGAGAAGCAGGCACTAGGTGGTCTGACCCAGATCCTCTGCCATCCAGACGGCACCCACCCAGCCCCAGCACTAGCCCCCTGGAGCTCAGCTCTCATCCCAGCTCCACCTCTAAGTCACTGGGGGCAGGTCACCTACTCTTTTTGGACTTCAGTCTACTATTCATCCAAGGGGAGATGTTCATTGGCCTCTGCTTCCTTCATAAATCCCACGAAGACAAAGGATGACGGAGAGGCCAGGTGTGGTGGCTCAGGTCTGTAACCCCAGCACTTTTGGAGGCCAAGGCGGGTGAATCATTTGAGGTCAGGAGTTCGAGACCAGTCTGGCCAATATGGCGAAACCATGTCTCCACTAAAAATACAGAAATTAGCTGGGCGTGATGGTGGGCACCTGTAATCCAGCTACTCGGGAGGCTCAGGCAGGAGAGTCACTTGAACTCAGGAGGTGGAGGTTGCAGTGAGCTGAGATCACGCCACTGCACTCCAGCCTGAGTGACAGAGCGAGACTCTGTCTCTAAAAAAGAAAAAAAAAAAACGCCCATCGAACTGGGTGGGTGCCTGAACCTCTGTCCTGGGGTTGAGACTCTGGCTGGGGCTTACCCCCAGGCCAGTCCCCCAGGAACACCCACAGCCCTTGTAACCTGTGACCCACAGCAGGCTCTGGGAAGCATTAGGAGCCTGAGAGAGAAGGAGCCCCTCCAGCCAGGCGATGCGGGGGCCCGGGTACTTGGCCTTTCCCTCTTCAGGATTCTCTCCCCAGCGATGAGCTGAGCGTTGCTTTAGGACTCTCGTTTTCCCATCCGTGACATGGGCACTGACGAACTGTGCATTTCTGCCGGTTCCAGAATGAGTGGGGCCGATCATCATCAAGCCGGGTTAATGTGGTTGGATTCCTTCACTTTCCTGAGCCTCAGTGTCCCTATCTGTAAAATGAGATAATAGGGCACCATCTCAGAGGGGGTTGTGAGGCTGACATGTGCTGAGCGGTTTGGTCCGCGCCGGCCCACAGGAGACTCGAAGCTGCCGGTGCTGCCCTGGCCCTCTGGAGCCCACAGCTCGTCCTCCTCTCCTGCCGGCTGCCTGGCTGCCAAGTCAGCGGAGCTGTGGGAGGAAGCTGGGCTGTGCTTGGTGGGGCCAGGAAGGCTGGGCCTGCCTCACAGAGTGCTTCCCTTTTCTCTCTCTTTTTTTTTGAGATGGAGTCTCATGCTGTCACCCAGGCTGGAGTGCAGTGTCACAGTCTCCGCTCACTGCAACCTCCGCTTCCCAGGTTCAAACGATTCTCCTGCCGCAGCCTCCCAGGGAGCTGGGATTACAGGCACCCGCCACCATGCTCAGATAATATTTGTATTTTTAGTAGAGATGGGGTTTCACCATGATGGTCAGGCTGGTCTTGAACTCCTGACCTCAGGTGATCCACCCGCCTCGGCCTCCCAAAGTGTTGGGATTACAGGCGTGAGCCACCGCACCCAGCAGCCTCCCTTTCTCTGGACTCACAGTCCTTCCCCAAGAGCACGAGGTCCCCTCGCTGTGTACCGCTCATGGAAGAGGAACTGAGGGGTCAGAGCAGGGCCGTCGGGAGGCCGAGCGGGATTGAAGCAGGGCAGAATCGCACGCGACAGTAATGACAGCAGCTCCTGTGATGGCGCTGGAGTCCTGTGCTGAGTGTTTCCGTTCGCTGATGACCTCGTGAGGGTGGTGGCAGCCTTCCAAATTATGGGAGAGAAAACTGAGGCCTAGAGAAGTTAGCTAGTGCCTGAGGTCATGGGGCCCCAAGAAGGAGAGGAAGGGAGGGTGGGAAAAGCCGTCTGGGAGAGGCCCTTCCCTCTTTCAGCCTTCACTCTGGGGGTTCATGGACCACTGGATCCTTCTGGTTTCTCCAAGCTTCCTGAGCCCCCGTGGCGTCTAAGAAGTCCAGGCTGCTGTGCGTTCTGCACCCCTGCCTGCTGGGTGTCTGAATTGTGAGTGTTGTTTGTGGCTGTCAGGGAGCGCACCCCCAGGTGGGGTATACCAGCCTCAGAGCGGCAGCAGCGGAGGCTTGACATGCGCCCCTGCCTTGTCTGCAGGCTGCCGTTTAGATATCTGGGCCTGGGCCCAAGCCTTTCCCTGCTCTGGGAACACTTGATCCAGGTGTTCATACCTGGCTTTTACCTGGGTGTCTCCATAGACTGGGAGGCCCCAGATAACAGCATCTGTCAGCTTTGTCTCCTAGAACACATGTGGCAGGCAACATTCACATGTGGTCAGTGTGGGTGGCAGGTGTGCCCGGGTGTGATGTGACTATCACCCCACTTCTCTCTCATGCGTGAAAGCACATCCAAGTATACTCCAAAGATAGGCCTGTCATTAAACCCCTCTGATTCAAAAATAAAGTAAGAAATTTGCAACCCATGCAACACCCCTGCCCCAGCACCTCCCGACCGAGGCTGTGGGCTGTGTCTGGCTCGCCCCGGTGCTCTCTTCACCCAGCGTGGTGCTTGGCCTAGAGCAGGTGTTGCTGTTGGCGGTGGGAGCAGGCCGAGTGGCCAGCTGTGAAAGAAATCCAGCTCATACTGGCTTTAGGAATAAAGAGACGCAGTGCTGGTTCTCCCACACCTGGGGTCAGCTGGCTCCTGGCACAGCTCGATCCTGAAGCTCAGATGATGCCCTTAAGACTCTTTCAGCTGGGTGCAGTGACTCACGCCTGTCATCCCAGCACTTTGGGAGGCTGAGATGGGTGGATCACCTGAGGTCAGGAGTTCCAGACCGGCCTGGCCAACATGGTGAAAACCCGTCTCTGCTAAAACTACGAAAATCAGCCAGATGTGGTAGCAGGCACCTGTAATCCCAGCTTCTTGGGAGGCTGAGGCAGGAGAATTTCTTGAACCCAAGAGGCGGAGGTTGCAGTGGGCCAAGATCATGCCACTGCACTCCAGCCTGGGTGACAGAGGGAGACTCTTCTCAAAAAAAATAAAAAACAAAACAAAACAAAAAAACACATACGCTTCCTCCTGTTTCCCTGTCAGTTCTCTTCCCTGCCTTCCCATAGGTCAGTTTCATTTTCCCGCACTCTCCACAGCCGCAGGCTTTCGTCTCGTGCTTTAGCAGGGGAAGCTTCCTGGGAAGGTGTCTTCTTGGGTTCACTTAGGTCTCCTGAACAAGTCCCCACAGCCAGGAGCGAATGCCCTGGTTGGCCAGCCCTGGTCAGGTACCACTTCTGACCCTGGAGGCGGTTTGAATGCAGCGGTGTTCTTCTCAGAGGGAGGTTAGATGGAGGCAGGCAGGTAGGACCCAGGGTGTCAACGGTACCTGCTGAGCATTTCCTGGGTGTCGGTGGGTGCCACTGGGGTGATGGGTACTTGTGGCACTCTGGAGTGACCATCCGGGTGGAAGCCAGCAGCCTGAAGCCACCCCAACGCATGAACCACACAATCCTAACTTTCCTGGGGCAGAGGTGAGGGTGGGAGGAAGTCTCTGGGCTCCTGCTAGGGGCTAGCTGCCTTGGAGGAAGAGAGTCAGCCCCCAGCCTTGCACTGGCCCAGGACCCTGAAGCTGCTCCTCCAGTCCACCCAGGGCTCGAGACCCCTGTGGTGTCCCCTGCTGTGAAGAAGTCAAGAAAACAGAAATCCCGTGCCCTTGGTCCACAGGTTGGGGTTGACCCCTGGCACCTCAGCACGGAGTCTGGGACCTTCAGATATCAGCAGGCCCGAGAAGAGACTTCAGGGAGGGTTGGCTGGAGAGAGAGGCCAATGGTACCCTTTCTCCATTGCTTGGGGGTAGGGCGGGGCCTGGGGTCCTGTCTGTGCGCACCCACCCCCGTGTCTATTGTGGTTGTATGTACCACATCCCTTTGAGGGGCTGCCATTAGTAAGTGCCTGCTGTGTACCAGGCGTGACCAGCACCAGTGCATGCAGGGATGAGGACTGGCGCTGAGGTTCAGCTGGGAAGAGAAGTTCACCTCACACGGGTACCGCCCACCCAGCCCACACTGCCAGTGAAGCATGGCACTGCCCTGACATCTGTCTAGATCCTTGGGGGGCTGCCAGATACAGCTCTGTGCCCATGTGTTTATACATGTGAATGCACCTCGAGTTGTGCTTGAGGTCTGCGTGTGTTGAGTGCCTGTGAGCACGTGTGCATGCATTCAGGTCTGTGCATGTGTCCAGTGGGGAGCTGTCAGTCAATGACAAGGGTGTGCTGGTGTCTCTATTGATGCCTCTGTGGAGTTGCATGAGTGTGCATGTGTGCACACGAGTGTGCAGCGCTGTGATCAGGTGTGTGCAAGTGTCTGATGAGACGTATGTCAGCATGCATGTATCTGTGTGTACCTGGGTCTTCTGTGCGTGCATGTGCCCGTGTGTGCATCCCATGCGCCCCCATGCTCACTCATGTGCATGTATACTTACATCCATGTGTGCCAGTGTAATGACATATGTGGCTGTTTCCTCTGGCATGTGCTGAGCCATGGTGGAGCAGGCAGGCAAAGGTCCCTGTCTCAGGCAGCCCTTGGGAGCGGGCGTGAAGGACTCCAGTGCTCAGGCACCCCTGGGGCTTCCAGCTGCATCTTTCTGTCACTCCTAGGCGTGGCTGTGGGAATCCTTTGGGTGCCTTTGGGTTCTGGGAAGCTGGGGCTGTGTGGGCTGGGCTGCAAACTGGGCTGTGGAGCAATCTGCCAGCCGAGCCCTTTCCGGAGCTGTGGGTTCTTCTGGGTGTGGGGAAGCTGCCCTCCACCACCTCCTCGGCCTATCTTGGTGCCTCCTGGAGAGCAGGACACACCTCCCAGCCTTGCAGCCTCACCCACAGGAAGCGTGGGCTGGGGGCAGGCGAAGAGGGAGGTGCCACGCTGGGCGCCCCGCCCTGCACCAGGACTGACCCCGCCGTACCACGGTCCTCTTGCAGACAGCCCCGGGGACATCCCTGGGACCCGGGGCTCTGCAGCCACAACCATGTTTCGCCGGAAGCGCAGCGTCTCCTTTGGGGGCTTCGGATGGTGGGTGACACGTGGGAGGGCGGTTGAGCGATGGGAGAGAACTTAGAAGTGAAGTCTTGTTGAGTGCATTGGCGGCCGTGGGAACTGAGGGACGCGGGCTGTGCCTGAGAGCTGGGTCTGCTGACGCCCTGGCAGGTGGAGATGCAGGATCCTGGGGGGGACATCAGAGACTGTAACCCTTCCCTGCTGTCCCTGGGCACAATCTGCTGGCGAATCCTGCAGGTCTGCGCTGGCTGCCCGTGGGTGGGTGAGCACGTGAGTGTGTGTGACTGCAGTTGAATGTGTGTGTCTGTGTGTCTGCAGGTTCCTGCGTGTGTGTGTGTGTGTGTCTGGGATTATGTGTAAGTGTGTGTGTGAGCCTGTGTGTGCAGGCGTGTGTGTGTGGCTGTGGCTGGCAGTCCATGTGACTGTGCATTAGCATGTGCCTGTGCGTGTGGCCACGCGTGCACTCCGTGTCTGAGCTGCTGTGTGTGTGTGTGTGTGTGTGTGTGTGTGTGTGTGTGTGAGATGCTCCTGTCTATGCTGTTGGTGTGGCCTTGTGGTGAGGGGGTCTGTGACCTCTGGGCCTCTGGGCTGTCTGCTCTCTTGGGGGTGGGTTGCCAGAGGAGGTCTCCCACTTGCACCCCAGGCAGCCCGCCCTAGCTCTGTCCTAGCAGCTGTGTCTGTCCCCAGCCTCCTGCTTGCCCCTCTGGCCACTCTTGCTTCTAAGCTTCTGTCTGGGATGAGGGATGTGCTGTTTCCTCCCTGGGGGGCAGAAAGCAGGCACACAGAGGCCAATGGCTTGTCTCTGGTTCCCAGTGCTGGCAGCTTCTCTGCAGCTGGGGAACAGAGTCTGGTGGTTTTCATGCTCGGTTTCCTTTCAGCTCCTGGGCTGGGGGCGTTGTTGGACTGGGAGGGGCCCTGAGGGAGGTGGCTGGGGTGTCCCGGTGTGGAAAATGGTGGACTAACAGGGGTGGCATGAAGGGTGAGGGAGAGAGGGGCTGTGTTCCTTGGTAACTTTTCCATGTGTGGCTTTTTATGTCCCTCTTCCTCCTCTTCAAAAGCACTTTGCCATCCATCCTCTGGCGGGGAGGGATGTGGGCACCCCATGTGTGGCAGATGGGATGGTGTGCCTGAGAAGAAAACGGCACGGTGTGGCCTGTGTCTGCGCTCGGGCCCTCCCTGATGCCGGGGCCTGGGAGCTGCCGCCCTGAGGGTAGGTGCCAGTGTCTGGGAGGCAGCAGAGGAGGTGGCTTCTGGCTGGGAGGGGTGTGTGTGTCTGGGCTGGGAGCCTTGCAGGGCAGGGCCCAGCAGTGATTGTGCCCCCCGAGGCCCACCTTTCTCTGGGAGTTGTGGAGCAGTTGGAAGGCTGGACATCAGAAAACTCCCTGGGCATGGGTCCGGGTCTCAGCCTCACTTCATTCCATACGAAGCCCCTATGTGGAGACCCGCTGCTCCAGAGCTGGAGGCAAAGCCGGCCCTGAGGTTTGCATCTGGGCAGGTGAAGGGGAAGACAGGAGTGTGGCTGCCCAGGGCTGCCTTTAAGGCAGAGCCGAAGGTGGAGGAAGAGCCCTAGGATATCCCAGAGGCCCCCGTGTGCTGACTGAGTGTCCACTGGACTGTGGGTTCCAGGAGGGCAGGGTCTGCCCCGTCGTGTTCACGGAAGCCTGGCCTGTCACACAGGCTCAGTAGATGCGGGTGAACTAACCCACGTCGTTTGCACACAACATATGTCTGCTTGGGGCCCACTGAGGTTGAGGCAATGGTGGGGCCTTCTGGGCCTGGAAGGTTAGGGCAGCAAGAAAGAGGGCGAGACTGGGGTTTGGGCCTCATCTAGGATGGCTGCCAGCTGGGAGGGGATGTCACAGATTCCTGGAGCCCTGGTCCCTCCAGACGGTGAACAGAGTACCTGGGGGTGGTATTTTCCAAGCTGCATTGGATGCAGGGTGGGTAACCTCTGGCCCCAGGGGCAGACAAGGTGATGAGGGCGGGTGGATGGGGTGGGGGAGGAGGAGTGCCCAGGAGCCTTGGCTTCCTGAAAGGGGAAGGCCCAGCCTCACGGCCACTCTCCATCTCCCATCTCAGCCTCTCCAAAACCACAGCCCCGCCCTCCTGAGGCCTCACCCTGGTGTGGGAACCTTGGTGGGCTGGCTGCTGTGTGGGTGTGGACTGGGGATCGGGGCTGCTGTGACCAGGGTGCCTGTGGGCAGTGTGGTGGGTGGGGCTGACCAGGCAGAGGTCAGAGGTGCACACACCTGGAGCCCGGGTTCCATCTCTGACTCCACCTTGACCACTGAGGAACTCAAATGGGACACTTCCTCCCTCTGGGTCTCAGTTTCCCCATGTGTCAACGGGGGATTTCTACCTTATGCACAGCACAGGGATGATGTAAGAATTAAGAGATTCCCATGAGGTCAGGAGTTTGAGACCAGCCTGGCCAATATGGTGAAATCCTGTCTCTATTAAAAATGTAAAAACTTAGCCGGGTGTGGTGGTGGGCCCCTGTAGTCCCAGCTACTCAGGAGGCAGAGGCAGGAGAATCGCTTGAACCCAGGAGGTGGAGGTTGCAGTAAACTGAGATCATGCCACTGCACTCCAGCCTGGGCGACAGACTGAGACTCCATCTGGGGGAAAAAAAAAAAAAGAATTAAGAGATTCCTTGAGAAAATGTAAAACCTAAGTGTGTATTATTAAGGGTTGCCACTGGTCAGCTCTGGGTTGCAGGCATTACAGCACAGTGTGGGCTCTGAGTCTTGCTTGGATCTAGGCATCTGTGAGTTGAATGGGGGAAGAGGACAGTCTGCATCCCAGAGTGGGTGGGGATTCCAGCATGAGACCCTCAGGGACCAGTGTTGGAAGTCCCAAGGAAGGGACTCAAGAGGGCCTTTGGGGAAGAAACTGGGAGGGACGTGGATCAGGCCCCTTGGGGTGCCGCTGACTTTGCTGTTGGAACTGAGGTCAAAGGTCCTGGGAGTTTACTCACAGTGGAAGGACCCCACCCCTAGCTCCAGGCCTCAGGGTGGCCTGTGGGCTGGCCCAACTCCGTGTCTGACACCTCTCCTCTCCTCTCCCCTGGAGTCATGTGTGTGGGAAGCTGGAGGCAGAGCTGAGCCGGCCAGACGAGGGTGCCGGAAAGAGAGTTCAGGGTTTCCAGCATCCTGGAGCCAGTGGCAATTTTAGTGAAGCTGATGGCGATGGCAACACTGACGATAGCGTTGGTGACGCATGGTGACAGGGACAGGGATGGTGGCACGCATCGTGATGTGTCGAAGGCAGCGTCGGTGCTGGTCGGCAGTGCTGGTGACAGAGGTGGTCATGACCCTTCCACAAGGGGAGATACTGACAGTGGGAACGCTGCCCACCTTTCTGCCTCTGGAGAGGGAGGAGGGGCCTCTTCGTGCCAGCCGTAAGGGCTGGCATATGCAGGGGGTAAAAATAGAAGCTCGGTGGCGCCGTCTCCCTTTCCAGCAAGGGCAGGCACAGGCTGGGGGTGGAGGAGCTGGCTGCCGAGATGGTCTGCAGCAAATGTGATCTTCCCCGCCCTGAACCCCTGTGCCTGATACGACCCCCCAGGTTCTGCCCCAGAAGCGGAGTCTGCCTCCCTGGATGGACTGGCAGCTCCTAGGGCTGGAGGGTCCCTGGTGCTGGGGGTGCCTACATCTTCCCAAATCAGATGCCTGGGAAATATAGATGTCCACCTGATTCTGACCCATGAAGCTGGGCTGCTGAGTTCCCTGGCGGGGGTAGCCCTAATAGAGGGAGCGGCCGCATACAAAGTGCTTACGACCCCTGGGCCTGAAGTGTGATACCTGAATTCAGACCAGGCCAGTGATCCTACCTTTCTAAGCCTCAGTCTTCTCATCTCTGAAATGGGGAGAATTATAGGACCCATGTTATAGGGTGGTGTGTGGACCCAGCCCTCCCAGCATTCATGGTCATCTCTTCCTCTGCTAGTGGGGAACGGGCCCCTGTAGCTGTCCAGACAGAGCCTGCTGCCTGGTGGTCTGAGCTGCCCCAGGGACTCTTCCCCTGCAGCTGCTTGTGGGAGACTTCAGCCTCGGCACTGACTGGAGCCCTTGCTTTTCTCTTGGCAGGATCGACAAGACCATGCTGGCGAGTCTGAAGGTCAAGTAAGTAGCTGTTTCCTGTTCTGTAAAGGTCAGCGGTGATGGCGGGTCGGAGTGCCTTTGGGGCCCTCATTCCCCTCAGGTTGTGGGAGATACAAAGGGGCTGTCGTGTTTGTCAGATTCCATGCTGAGTCCATGGCGCTTCCAGATTGGAACTTATTCCTGGGGTGTTCAGGGAAAGGTAGGGGTGGGAATGGAATCACCAGGGGCCAGAATGGAGGGAGTGTGTGTAGCAGGTGTGACATTCAGGCCCATTAGCTGTCACTTTAATTTTTAGAAAGATAATTATATTGGGCCAGGCGCAGTGGCTCATACCTGTAATCCCAGTACTTTGGACGGCTGAGGCAGGCAGATCACCTGAGGTCAGGATTGAGACCAGCCTGACCAACATGGGGAAACTGTGTCTCTACTCAAAACACAAAAATTAGCTGGCATGGCAGTGCATGCCTGTAATCCCACTTACTCAGGAGGCTGAGGGAGGAGAATCACTTGAACCCAGGAGGTGGAGGTTGCGGTGAGCTGAGATTGTGCCCCTGCACTCCAGCCTGGGAGACAGAGTGAGATTCCATCTCTAAAAAAAAAAAAAAAAAAAGATAATTATATTTTCTATCACTTTAATTTTTATGTGAAGTCCCAATCCTGTCAATGACTTTCTGACATTCCCCACCTACTGGGACCTGACTACACCCCAGGGTGTGTGTGTGTGTGTGTGTGTGTGTGTGTGTGTGTGTGTGTGTTATCAGCTAGTCATTTGTTGCCAGGTATATAAGCATGGGCAGCCAGGCCCTGGGGCTTTCTGAGGCTTCCACACCAGACTCAGAGTCTGGGAGTTGCTTGCCTCAGTTTACTGGGTGTCTCTCAGGCCATCCGCCGAGGTCCTCAGCAGGCACAGCACTCTCCTAGGATCTCTGACCTGTCTGTCCTCACCACCTTCATTCCCTTTTCCTCTGTATTTCTGGCCAGACTCTTATCTGCAACCTGATCCCCTTTTTCCTTTGAGACTTAACCAGAGTATAGCCTGCTTCCAGCTGCACCCCTCCCTTGGGGCAGTGAGTACTGACTAACCACCTGTTCTATGGAGTGAATTGAAAAGGAGGGAAATTCTAGGAGGAAAAAAGCATCGGCCTCGAGCTGAAAATATTCTCCTGGCACATGTGAATCAGCTTATGCATGGAAAATTCCTCCAATGAACTGCCCTCCTTCCGAGGCAGCTTCCCTGGTTGTCACTCCCCCATCTCAGCAGAAGGCTTTTCCTGCCTGTTCTCCCTCTGTCATGCCATTCAGTTGCCAGCACTGCTTGTGTATCATCCCTGGACGCAGGTCCCTGGGCAAAGCACAGCCAGTCTTGAGGGTTGGTATAGAAGAGGGTCAAAATAAGAGGCTTCCCACTCTGGTTGGTTTTGCTTAAAAAGGTGAGGCCAGGCAGTGAGCAGGGCTGGGGTCAGGGAGAGTCTGTTTCTCACCTTTGAGAGCTTTCAGTTTTTCTGTTGAGCTGATGACAGGAGGCCAGGCATGGTGGCTCACACCTATAATCCCAGCACTTTGGGAGGCTGAGGTGAGTGGATCGCCTGAGGTCAGGAGTTCAAGACCAGCCTGGTCAACATAGTGAAACCCCGTCTCTACTAAAAATAGGAAAAATTAGTTGGGGGCAGTGGCAGGCGCCTGTAATCCCAGCTACTCAGGAGGCTGAGGCAGGAGAATCATTTGAACCTGGGAGGCAGAGGTTGCGGTGAGCCGAGATCGTGCTGCTGCACTCCAGCCTGGGCAACAAGAGCAAAACTTCATCTAAAAAAGTCTAGAGCTGATGCCAGAGTGCCATGGAATAGTCCCGAAAGACTGCCTGGAGGAGGTGGCCTCTAAAGCAGCTCTTAAAGATGGAACAGGATAGTGGGATCCCCATGCCTGTGCTGGCTTGGCATGGTGTGTGCATCAGGGCAGACATCATTCAGTCTGGAGGTGTCTGGCCTTTAGTTTCCATGCCTTTTGTCCAATGGGCACATAGTGTCTGGCTTTCCTAGAGCATATCTGCATACTGAGTGAGATGCCGGCATGAAGCAGAGTTTGGTGCTGTTTTGGGACATCCGGATCAATTTCACAAGCATTTATCAAGGGAGGGCCTGTTTGTAAATATAATGTTTGTAACCTGGAAGTGTACCAGTTACGGGGTCGAGGGAACAGCTGGGGGCGTGGGCCAGTGTTGAGATTGGGACCCCAATGGGGTCTTTGGGTGATATCTGGGAAGGTGACATTGGGATGATGGCTTGGGACAGTGTGTAGCACTGTATTCCTAGTTTTATTGGTTAAGATTCCTTTGATTGCAAGAAACAAAAATCCAGTACCATCTGGTTAAGCAAAAGATGGAACTTATGGGAAAGAAACCAGGGTGCCCCAGGGAACCCGAGAGGAGCAAGGAGAGCCACAGCTCAGGAGCAGTTGGACCAGGAACTGGAAACCATCGCCCTCAAAGTCCTAGCTAGCTTCTCTGCAGACACTGATAAACTGATCCTGAGAGTCACATATAAGTTCAAAGATACCTTGAAAAAGAACAAAGTTGCTGGACTCATTCTTCCTGATTTCAAAACATATTGTGGCCAGGTACGGTGGCTCATGCCTGTAATCCAGCACTTTGGGAGATCGAGGTGGGCAGATCATTTGAGGTCAAGAGTTTGCACCAGCCTGGCCAACATGGTGAAACCCCACCTCTACTAAAAATAAAAAAATTAGCCCAGTATGGTGGTGCACACCTGTCATCCCAGCTACTCAGGAGGCAGAGACAGGAGAATTGCTTGAACCTGGGAGATGGAGGTTGCAGTGAGCTGAGATCACGCCATTACACTGCAGCTTGAGTGACAAAGCACAATTTTTTGAGACTCTGTCTCAAAAAAAAAGTATTGCAAAGCTATGGTAATTAATACAGTGTGGTACTGACATAAAGATGGGCAGACAGATTGATCCAGTAGAATTCAGAGTTCAGAGATAAGCCCTTGTGTTTATGGTCAATTGATGAGTCAGCCAAGTGCCAACTGTTGGGGCCCCTGACTCACCAAGATGCCTCCTCCCTCTGCCTCTGCTGGGTGAGGGATCTCTCCTTCTGCAACAGCACACTGTGCTCCCCGACATGTAGCAGATCCTCCTGGGCTGCGACCTGTGCTCCCTGGTTGCTGTGACTCCCTTCCCAGGGACCTGGTGTCCTTGATGCCTCCCCAGGCGTCCCTGAGACATGCAGCTCTGACGATGGGGGTCTGGCCTCACCATTATTAAGCATCAACTGTGTGCTAAGTCTTCATTGCTCTGTTTTCCTGAAGCTTTGCAACCACCTCATGAAGCAGGTACCATTACTCTGCATTTTACAGATGAGAAAGTGGAGACCAGGTGCGGTGGCTCACACCTATAATCCCAGCACTTTGGGAGGCCAAGGTGGGTAGATCACGAGGTTGGAGTTCGGGACCAATCTGGCCAATATAGTGAAACCTTGTTTCTACTAAAAATACAAACCATTAGCCGGGTGTATTGGTGTATGCCTGTAATCCCAGCTACTTGGGAGGCGGAGGCAAGAGAATCACATGAAGCCGGGAGGCGGAGGTTGCAGTGAGCTGAGATTGCACCATTGCACTCCAGCCTGGGTGACAATGCAAGACTCTGTCCCAAAAAAAAAAAAAAAAAAAAGAAATTGGAGACCCCGAGAGTTTAGGAGATTCGCTCAAGGTCTTTGGTGAGGAAGTCACGGAGCTGGGATTTGAATCTGGGTCTGTGCTTCGTGGGTGGAGCTGCGTGGTTCTCAGCACGTGTCTCCTGACCTACTTTCTGTCTTTTTTCCCTGATGTGCTCGGTGGCTGTGTATATAGAATCTGTGGCCTCCACAGCACCGCGGGTGAGAAAGGCCCTGGTTTGCTGAGGCCCATTCCCTTGCTGGAGGCTTGGACTGAATGGGGTCTGTGGTGCTGGGTGAGTTGGACACTCGGAAACAAGGATTTACTTAACTGCCGTGCGGGGTCCGGGGGCCACGGAGCCACGCTGGAATGCTGGAGGGGAAGTGGCTACAGGACCATGCAGCGGGAGGAAGCTTGCGTGTGGGATAGAGCCCCAGGCTAACACACGGGCAATCGTGAACCTCTCTGGGTCAGTCTCCCCATCTGTAAAATGGAAAGGATGGATCAGTGCCCAGCTGCTCTCTTCGAGCCTTCACGTTCTAGGAGTTTGCATCCATGGCTGGGGTCCTTTTGTATTTTTCTCAGGTCCTTGGTGATGGTAGGGGCTCGCTGTTGAGTGAATGAGTGCATGCCTGTGTGAATAGAAGTCTTGGTGAGCAAGAGCTCTGCACATTTCATCTCTGACTCAGGGCCTGCCCCGTGCCTGGCACAAAGCAGGTTTTGAGTCTGTGTTTGCTGAATGAATCAGTTATGGGGCATTGTGGTTTGCCCGTCACATGCAGCTGGAAGGCTGGAGAGAAAGAGGCAGGCTCAGCAAGTGGGCTCCCTCCTCTCCCGTTCACTCTGGGGGCCAGCTGGGGACAAGGTCCCTGTCGGCCAGGGGCCTGGAGTTTTCCTGTGGAGATCCTTCAAACAGCAGTTGGAGGGGGAGGATCTGAGTCGGGACTCCCCGAGATGTTCCTCAGCTCCTTTTTTTTTTTTTTGAGACAGTCTCCCTCTTGTCACCCAGGCTGGTGGAGTGCAGTGGCACGATCTCAGCTCACTGCAACCTCTGCCTCCCAAGTTCAAGCTATTCTCCCACCTCAGCTTCCCGAAGGACTACAGGCATGTGCCACCATGCCCAGCTTTTTATTATTTATTTTTAGTAGAGATGGGGTTTCTCCATGTTGGTCAGGCTGGTCTTGAACTCCCTACCTCAGGTGGTCCGCCCGCCTCAGCCTCCCATAGTGCTTGGATTACAGGCGTGAGCCACCGCGCCCGGCCCCAGCTAATTTTTGTATTTTTAGTAGAGGTGGGGTTTCACTGTGTTGGCCAGGCTGGTCTTGAACTCCTGACCTGAGGTGATCCCCCTGCCTCTGCCTCTCAAAGTGCTGGGATTACCGGTGTGAGCCACCGTGCCTGGCCCTTGATTCTGATTTTATGGCTTTTTTCATTCGCCAGTTGAAGGCCAGGACGGCCAATTCATTTCCCCAGCTTTGGCCACCAGGTTTTTGTTTACTACAGATTACAAGAATCCTTGAGACAGCACGATGATGTTCTAGAACCCTCTGGGGCCAGCTCATCTTCGTCAGCTCTTCTACACACCTAGGGCATTTGCTGAGAGTTTGCTGGGGTTGTCAAGGACGGGGGGAGCTTGATGTTTTTGGGGGTAGACAGCTGAGTTGGTTCAGCCTACATTTACTGGGCACCCACACTCTGTAGGGAGATAGACAGTTGCCCTGGAACAGGACGAGAGCTTCGATGCCCTCAGGAAGGATGGTGGGGTGGTGTCTTCCAGAGACCTGGTGATGCCTGAGCTGTCTCCAAGGGTGTGTAAGGTCAGCAGGGAGGAGAGAACAGCGCTCCAGGCAGTGGGCATGAAGCAGCTCCAGCAGGCAAGACCTGGGAGCAGTGATTGTTACCAGACAGAAGTGAGGGTGGGAGCATGGGGTCTGGGGGAAGCGGGGCCAGGGCTAGGAGGGTAGGGGAGCTGTGCTGGAAGCTGGGCTGGATCAGAGGGCTTTGGCCAGGGGGATGCTATGGTGAGCTTGAGTCTGAGGGCCCCTCTGGCTGACTGGAGAGGTTAGAAGGTGGGGAGGCCAGGAGGGGATGAGACAGCCACATAAAAAGAGGTCCCCAAGAACCTCTGCCCAGCCTGCACTCTGGGGTGGAGCCTCCCTCGGAAGGTTTGCAGAGGGGAGGATCCTGGCCTCTGCTGTTCTGAGGTGGTAACCTGGGGACCCAATCTGTGAGATGGGGGCCTGTCAACAGGAACCTCTCTCACTTTGCTGAGTTTTTTTCCTTTTTGCCCAATAAACTCCATTGTTCTCACCCTTCTATTGTGTCCGAGAGCCTCGTCTTTCCGGGTCGTGTGACAAGGACCCCGTTTTTAGCTGAACTAAGGAGAAAGTCTTACAGTAGTATGGGGCTGGCGGGAGTGGCCTTCCCTGCCTGGCGCTGGTTTGGAAGGTGTGGGCGAAGGTGAGAGAAGGGTCAGGTGGGGACTCTCAGCAGGTTTCCTAGATGCTGGTCCCACTCATCGAGTGCAGAACTGGGGAGTTTGGGCAGCTTGGCGTTGGAAGAGGGGTACGGCTCTGAGTGGAAGATCTGCCCTCCACGTCCCACTCTCCTCTTCAGTCTGCCTGAGATCCACCTTATGCCTCCTGCCCTGGGGCAGGGGCAGAGGAGAGCGTGGCATCCTGAGGGCCGCCAGAGCTGGTCTGCGGCCGGGGAAGCAGCTTCAGTGTCCCCTCCCTGGCCTGGCTTGGCTCCTGGGTGCCTTTGGCAGGTGAGCGCCGGGTGAGAACTGGTCGGTGTGGCTGCCCTTGTGACTGATAGCTGGCTACCTGGCAGAACCTGCTTTTAGATACCTTCCAGGTGGGTCTGAGGAGAACGTGCCCATTTCTTTCTCAAGTGGCAGACTCTGGTTCATTGATTTCTTCAGGAGGGCCCTGTGCCTGAGGACAGTGTTGGCGTGTGTGGACGTGTGTAGGTGTGTGCAGGAACATGTAGGTGTGTGTGCACGCTCGCCTGCGCAGGTGGACATGAGCGTTGAGGACCCATGTGGGTGCCTGTGTGGTGCCTTTTTTGGCTTGAGCAAGTTCCTATGGTAACCATGAACATGCCTGTTTTGGGATCCGGAGTCTTGGGGCGTGAGTGGCTGCAGGGAGAAGCGGGGAAGGCGAGTGCTTAGCTGGCGGTTGGCTGTGGCTCTATTTCATTGCCAGGTGCTGGGGCTGCTCCTAGAGGTGCCATTTGCCAGGCGGCAAGGTCTACAAACTCCAGGCCCCATGTGCTCCTGGCCCTCGTCCTGGCCGGTCCCTGCCATGCCCAGGAAGCCCTGGTGAGTCCCTGCTCTGGTTTCTCATTGGACAGACAGCTCCCCGGACTTGGCCAGGTCTTGTGGGTATCTGCTGATGGGCAGGCAGGGAGCCGGCTGGCAGCCGTGGCCCATAGGTATTAGGAATCGGGGCTCTTCTGCGATGGGTGTGGGACAGTGGGCAGGAGGGGCTTTGCTTATTCGTGGAGCCTGTGAGGGTGTTTTCTGTGTGGCTGGTGGCATGGCATGACTCTTGTGGATCCCCTGGGACAGGGCTGACTGTGTTAGTGTGAGGGTAAGGGCAAGGACACGGGAGAGGAAAATGTGGATGGGGTGGCTCGTGGCCGCCAGCCTGGACCCAGCCATCCGTGGAGGGCCCCCTCACCCCATTCAGCTCCTGGATCCTCCTGAACCCCCAGGCCTCTGGCCATGCACTCGGGCTTCCTCACTGGGCTCCCCAGGCCCAGAGGCCCACTGGCCTGGCCTGGATGGGAAAGCTCACAGTCCTGTGCAAGAGGCCAGAGGGCTCTGCCCAGCTCTCTGGGAGCTGGATTTGGCCAAGGCCAGGGAAGAATTGCTCCCACTGGGCTCTGGAGAAAGACTTGTGCCTTCCCAGACTATACCCCTGGTGCTTCTGGTCCCCGCACTGCAGACCCCTGGGTGTGACAGACACCCCCTCTCCAGCCACCATGGGAGACACTCCTGATGGACAGGGGCCCATGCAGCACCCAGGGGCCATACAGAGATGGCGCTGGTGTCTGGGAGCTGGGTGGCACCTTCTATCCCCTTCTTCCCGCTGGCTCCGCTGGGGCAGGTAGCAGGGAGTCAGGGATGTGGGTGTCAGTAGGGGTTGTCAGTGGCCTCCCTGGCTTGTGCTGGAATTCCTCCCCCCACCCCGGGGTTCCTTCCTCTGCCTCTGAGAAGGCTCTGGGTGAGGCTATTCTGGGCCGGGGCTGTGTGTGTGGCAGGAGTTGCTGGGGCTGGACAGAGGCTGAGGCCCTGGTGAAGGGCGAGGGAGCAAGTGTGGACCTGGCGTGCCTTGTCTGGACCACCCAGGCCTTCCCTCCCTGAGAGGCAGAGTCCAGAGCCTGATCCCTGATGGGCCTCCCTGGGGGTGTTGGGAAAGGGAGAGGGGAGCCCCCCAGATCTCTGGAGTCCTGGAATCTTACAGCTTGAAATAAAAAGGTCAAATTAGCCTTTATGCAAATCTCCTGTATCCTTAAAACTAGTCACCCAAGCTGAGCTTGATTACCTCTAGGGACAGTAAGCTCATGACCTTATATGGATGTCTATTTTATTGCAGTACAACTGCTTGCTTACAGCTGACCACTATTTTCATCCGGAATCTCTGGAATGCATTGCTTGGTCCAGTCTTGACCCTTGGCCCTCACGTCCCCGCCTGCCCCCATTCCAAGAGGCTCATCCCTGTTTCCCCTAAGAGCCCTGCAGACCCTTGCAGGCTGCTTTTTCACCCTGAGTCTTCTCTTCCACCTCTTGGCTTGTTACCCCGGCCTCTTCAGCTGTATTTGGGATTCCTCACCTGCCGGGACTCATCTTTGTCCGGAGGGTTGGGGTTTTCCAGGCAGCCTGCAGGAGCCCCAGGGACGTGAGGATGGACAGCAGGAGGTTATGGGCTTCACCCTCCTTATTTACAGATCAGAAAGCTGAGACCCTGAGCAGGGGTGCTGCCAACTTGCAGTAGGACGGCGTGGAGGCGGTGGGGGCAGCTTCGGGACGCGAGAGGCTGCTCTTGGTGCGTGTGGCATGCTGGCCCTGCTGTTTCTCCTGCTTCTCCACCGTCTCCATCCTTGCTGCTTTCTGACTTGGGCCCTCAGCTGCTGGGCACAGCAGATCATTTTTACAGCAGCAGCTGGAAATCTGGAGGGTTTTTTTTGGAGACAGAGTCTTGCTCTGTTATCCAGGCTGGAGAGCAGTGGCGAGATCTCGGCTCACTGCAACCTCTACCTCCCGGGTTCAAGCGATTCTTCTGCCTCAGCCTCTTGAGTAGCTGGGATTGCAGGCATGTGCCACTACGCCTGTATTTTTTTTTTTTTTTTTTTTTTGAGACAGAGTCTTGCTTTGTCGCACAGGCTGGAGTGCAATGGGGTGATCCCTGCTCAGTGCAAACTCTACCTCCCGGGTTCAAGTGATTCTCCTGCCTCAGCCTCCCAAGTAGCTGGGATTACAGGCGCCCACCCCTGCGACCGGCTAATTTTTGTACTTTTAATAAGGACGAGGTTTCACCGTGTTGGCCAGCTGGTCTCGAATTCCCAACTTCAGGTGATCTGCTGGTCTTGGCCTCGCAAAGTGCTGGGATTAGAGGTGTGAGCCACTGCACCCAGCTGGAAATCTGAAGTTTTAGAAACAATCTTGACAGCGAACTGCAGACTTTGAAGAACAGAGCTGGCTACAGACCAGAGCCAGCTGGGCCCTCGGCTTTGGTCCCCTCCTCAGGTCTCAGCTCCTGTTTCTGTGTGGCTGACTCCCAAATCCCTCTCCCCAGGTCACCCCCAACAACCGCGCTCTTGCCCCGACCTCAGCCACTGGCCAGTCACTTCCAGCTCTGTTCCCAGACTGGACTGAGTCTCAATTAACCTTGTCTCTCTTTCAGATCCAGTTCTTTCTATCAGTGGGTTGAGAAGCCTCTGAGTCATGGGGGGTGGTTCCTCCTGTCTCCCGGTTCAGACCCATTATCTCCTGCCCAGACAGTGACAAAGGCTTTCTAATTAACCTCTTCCTCTGGTCTCTGCCAGCTGTGACTAATTCATCATCCCGAAAGCTGGCCCGAGCTCTGCCTT
The DNA here is from genome assembly GCA_963574635.1 of Cheracebus regulus. Classification (NCBI taxonomy): domain Eukaryota; kingdom Metazoa; phylum Chordata; class Mammalia; order Primates; family Pitheciidae; genus Cheracebus; species Cheracebus regulus. Next base: position 43,930 of record CAUYQU010074329.1, read on the forward strand.
CCCTGCTCCTAGGCCCCCGCCCGAAGGCACGTCTTGATAGTGATGACTCTGATGGGCTCCTTATGCCTAGGATGCTGGCTAGGGTCCCCCAGCCCCAGCTGGTGGGAGTGGTCTTTGGATTAACAGTAAAGTTTGTTCCTTCCCCACCCCAGCACAGTGGTTCTCAAACTTCTCTGTGCTTTCGTCTCACCTGGAGGTGCTTTTAAACATTCTGATGCCCAGGTTGTACCTAGTTCCAATTCAATCTGAATGTCCGGGGGTGGGACCCAGCCTCAGTATTTTGAAAGATGCCCTGTTGATTCCAACGGGCAGCCAAATCTGGGGAGCACTGCCTGAGGGATAAACAAGGGTGATGACTGTCAGTGGCTCAGCCATGGTTCGGGGGGCGGGAGGTTAAAACGGGCTCCTGGTGGATGTGAGCCACTCCAGGCCCCGGCTTCTGTTAACATTCGAGGCTGGATGGTTGTTGGTCATGCGGTGCCATCCTGTGCATGGCAGGCTGTTCAGCAGCTACTCCAGTCACAAGATCCAGCAGCCCACCCCTCGCTGTGGTAGTGAAAATGTCTCCAGGCTGGGCGCAGTGGCTCACACCTGTCATCCCAGCACTTTGGGAGGCCGATGCAGGCGGATCACCTGAGGTCAGGAGTTCAAGACCAGTCTGGCTAACATGGGGAAACCCCGTCTTTACTGCAAATACAAAAAAATTAGCCGGGCATGGTGGCATGTGCCTGTAATTCTAGTTACTTGGGAGGCCGAGGCAGGAGAATTGCTTGAACTCAGGAGGCAGAGGTTGTAGTGAGCGGGATTGCGCCACTGCTCTCCAGCCTGGGCAATGGAGCGAGACTCCGTCTCAAAAAAAAAAAAAAAAAAAGAAAATGTCTCCAGACATTGCTCTGTTTCTGGGGCAGCGGTTTAAAATCTCCCCTACTCTGTTGAAAACCGCTGCTCTAGGTCTAGTAGCTTCACCTTGTCAGCATTCCCAGATATTCACAGAAGAAGAGGAGAAAAGGGCACCAGCTGGGGACCCCACCTTACGGTTCATTTCTGGGCTCTGCAGTCAGGCAGCCTCTGTGTAAATCCTGACTCTACCAGCTGGGTGACCTGGGGCAAGTTACTTAACCTCTCTGTGTCTCTGTCAGCTTCTGGTTTGGTTTTGCTTTCTCACAACGGTGCTTCCTCTTGGCCTTCGGCTCCAGCCCCGAGGGTGGGACTTGCTGTTTGTAGCTGTCACTTTCGCCTGTGGGCGTGCTGCTCTGGCTCACAGGGAACAGCCATTGACTCTTCCTTCCCTGTCGGAGTCAGGGTCCACATCCTGCCCGTCCATCCAGGGCCAGCTTCGATGCAGCTTCCTCCACGCACAGCCCCTTCCCCATCGGCACGCTCTCTTCTTCAAGCCCCTGGAGCAGCCAAAACCTCAAGGGTCACATGTAGCTCCTCCCGCACTGTGGGGGTCTGGTGCTTTCTGTCTGCGTCCCTCTCCACCCAGGGTCTGAGGCACCTCTCTCACTGTTTGGTGCCCAGGTGAGGCAGCTGTCCCCTCCCTACCTTGGGTTGAGCTGTGAACCACCGGGTTACTGCAGTGTGACACCTCCCGCCACCTCCACCCCAACACCCAGTTCATTCTGAGAGGGTGGAGCGGGCGGAAATCCTTGCTGGGCAGCCCACAAAGCCACATAACTGACTTTTGGAGCCCTGCCCTGGGGTGGGAGGGTTGACGGCAGCCATTGCCCACTTCTAGGGTGCTTTGCCGCCAGTGGACGCCCCCTGGAATTGAGGAGCTTTCTGCTACAGCCTGGGAACAGGACTCAGGAGGGACAGCCCCTGTCCCCTCCCTGCCATGCCCTGTTCAACCCTGTTGGGCAGCTGGACGTAGTCTGGACCCATGGCTGCTCACCTTTGCTGCAGTGCAGGCTCACCTAGGGGACTGTGAACATGCAGCTTCGGGGCCCCACCCTGGGGCCCGGGGACTCAGCCTCGTCAAGACTGGGTGGGGCCCAGGAAACCTGTGTGTTGCTGGCGCTGAGGTGGTGCCGCTGATGCAGCTGGCTTTGCAGCTGCGTGGGAACCAGTGCATTTAAAGCACTTTCCCGAGCAGTGCAGCGCTTAAGTCCGTGTACTCTGAGTGGCCTGGGCCAAGCTGCGAACCCTCTCCACGCCCTGGCTTCTTCTGCTTCTTTTGAGGATAATAATAGTATCTGCACATGGGTACCCTTGTCGTGAGGTTTAAATGCAATTATCCGGGTGAAATGGGAACATGGTGCCTAGTACATAGTGCCCAACATGTAGCCTGCCTTAACAGCTCTGATATTATTATTATTATTATTATTTTTGAGACAGAGTCTCACTCTGTCGCCAGGCTTGAGTGCAGTGGCGTGATCTTGACTCACTGCAACCTCCGCCTCCCGGGTTCAAGTGATTCTCCTACCTCAGCCCCCTGAGTAGCTGGGACTACAGGTGGGCACCACCACGCCTGGCTAATTTTTGTATTTTTAGTAGATACAGGGTTTCATCATGTTGGTCAGGCTGGTCTCGAACTCCTGACCTCATGAGCTGCACCACTTGGCCTCTCGAAGTGCTGGGATGACAGGCATGAGCCACCATGCCCGGCCCCACTTCTGGTATTATTAATTACAGTCCTGGGCTGTGCGGTGACAGACATGTGACCGTGTGATGTGCCCCCATGCCTGCAGGCATACCCACGCAGGCAAACTGTGCGTTGTCCACCAGGACCCAGGCCTGTCTGCCGGGGATAGATATGTGCACAGGGCACACACGTGGACACAGTCACCGCTGGACGTGATCAGAAGGGCAGATGTGTGTGTACACAAGGCCCCGACACGCGGGCTTTTATGCGATTCACTCTCTGACCTTATTCCTGGAGTTAGCTGCACCTGGGCTGAGCCTGGGAGCCAAGGTCCCCCTTGTTTCCATAGCAACCGTAATGCAGTAAAAATAGATGGGGAGGAAAGAGATGGAAGAGGCCTGAGCCGGCCCCAAGGGGCATCCTGCCTGCTGGGGGCCTTGTTTCCACATCCCTGACCATATGGAGGTGCCTTTTTTTTCCCTTAGGATAATGACATGGCACACCTCTGGGTACTCATGACCCAGAATTGACTCTAGTTAACATTTTGTCTCATTTCATCAAACTCTTTTATTTTTATTTTTTTCGAGATGGAGTCTCACTCTGTCTCCCAGGCTGGAGTGCAGTGGCACGATCTCAGCTCACTGCAACCTCTGCCTCCCAGGTTCAAGTGATTCTCCTGCCTCAGCCTCCCGAGTAGCTGGGATTACAGGCATCTGCCACCACGCCTGGCTAATTTTTATATTTTTATTAAAGATGGGGTTTCACCATGTTGTCCAGGCTGGTCTCCAACTCCGACTTCAGGTGATCCACCCGCCTCAGTCTCCCAAAGTGCTGGGATTACATCAAAGCCTTTTTTAAAAAATTGTGTTAAAATATACATACTATAAGCTGGGTACGGTCACCTGTAATCCCAGCACTTTGGGAGGCTGATGGGGGCAGATCACAAAGTCAGGAGTTCAAGACCAGCCTGGCCAACATAGTGAAACTACGTTTCTACAAAAATACAAAAGTTAGCCAGCTGTGGTAGTCTCAGCTACTTGGGAGGCTGAGGCGGGAGAACTGCTTGAACCCAGGAGGCGGAGGTTGCAGTGAGCTGAGATCACACCACTGCACTCCAGCCTCGGCAACAGACCGAGACTCTGTCTCAAAAACAAAACAAAACAAAACAATATATATATAAAATAAAACTTAACATTTGAACCATTTTTAAGTGTGCCATTTGGTGGCATTAAGTACATTTACAATGCTGTGCAATGATCACCATTATTTCTAGAACTTTTTCATCATCCCAAACTGAAATTTGTATACATTAAATAATAACTCTGTCTTTTCCCATTGCCTCAGCCCCTGGCAGCACCATTCGACTTTCTGTTTCTATGAGTTTGGCTGCCTTGTGAACTGTGTGTAGGTGAAATCATACACTATTTCTCCTTTTGTGTCTGGCTTATTTCGCTTCCCATAATGTCTTCAAGGTTGTAGCATGGTACATCCGTGTTGTACCATGTGTCAAAATTTCCTTTTTTTTTGAGACGAGGTCTTGCTCTGTTGCCAGGCTGGAGTGCAGTGGTGTGATCTTGGCTCACTGCAGCTTCCACCTCCCAGGCTCAAGCGATTCTCGTGCCTCAGTTTCTCTTGTAGCCTGATTTACAGGTGTGCACCACCACACATGGCTAATTTTTGTATTTTTAGTAGAGATAGATAGGGGGTTTCGCCATGTTGGCCAGGCTGGTCTCCAACTCCTGGCCTGGGTGCAAGCGATTGTGCAACCTCCACCTCCACCTCCTGGGTTCAATGCCACCTCCACCTCCTGGGTGCAAGCGATTGTCCTTCAGCCTCCCGAGTAGCTGAAATTACAGGTGTGCACCACCGTGCCTGGCTAATTTTTTTCTTTTCTTTTCTTTTCTTTTTTTTTTTTGAGACAGAGTCTTGCTTTGTCACCTAGGCTGGAGTACAATGGCACGATCTTGGCTCACTGCAACCTTTGCCTCCAGGTTCAACTGATTCACCTGTCTTGGCCTCCCAAAGTGCTGGGATTACAGGCATGAGCCACTGTGCCTGGCTTAGAATTTCCTTTCTTTTTAAGACTATTATAACCATTGTATGCATGTATCATATTTTGTTTATCCATGTATTCACTGATGGACATTTGAGTTGCTTCCAGTTTTTTTTTTGCTGTTGGAAATAATGCTGCAGTAAACATAGGTGTATAAATATCTGGGTCTCTGTTTTCAATTCTTTTGGGTATATATTTAGGAGTGGAATTGCTGGATCATGTGGCAATTCTATATTTATTTATTTATTTTTTTGAGCAGAGTTTTACTCTTTTGCACAGGCTGGAGTGTAGTGGTGCAATCTCGGCTCACTGCAACCTCCAGCCCCTGGGTTCAAGAGATTCTCCTGCCTCAGCCTCCTGAGTAGCTGAAATTACAGGTGTGCACCACCACACCTGGCTACTTTTTAGTAGAGACGGGGTTTCACCATGTTGGGCAGGCTGATCGCGAACTCCTGACCTCAGGTGATCCACCTGCCTTGCGTTGGCCTTCCAAAGTTTTGGGATTATAGGCGTGAGCCACCGTGCCCAGCCTCAGCCCACATTGTTTTTTTTTTTTTTTTTTTTTTTTGTTATATGGTGTCTTCCTCTGTCACCCAGGCTGGAGTGCAGTACCATGATCCTGGCTCACTGCCACCTCCACCTCCTGGGTTCAAGCGATTGTCCTTCAGCCTCCCGAGTAGCTGAAATTACAGGTATGCACCACCATGCCTGGCTAATTTTTTTCTTTTCTTTTTTTTTTTTGAGATGGAGTCTCACTTTGTCACCTAGGCTGGAGTACAATGGCACGATCTTGGCTCACTGCAACCTCTGCCTCCAGGTTCAAGTGATTCTCCTGCCTCAGCTTCCCAAGGAGCTGGGACTACAGGTGCATACCACCACACTCAGCTAATTTTTGTATTTTTAATAGAGATGGGGTTTCACCATGTTGGCCAGGATGGCGTCGATCTCTTGACCTCGTGATCTGCCTGTCTCGGCCTCCCAAAGTGCTGGGATTACAGGCGTGAGCCATCATGCCTGGCTTAATTTTTGTATTTTTAACAGAGACAGGGTTTCACCATGTTGGCCAGGCTAGTCTTGAACTCCTGACCTCGGGTGATCCACTGGCCTCCCAAAGTGCTAGGATTACAGGCGTGAGCCACCACACCCAGCTAGGAGCACATTTTATTTTATTCTTTATTATACAAACATTAACGGAGCTCTGAATAGGCTCATGGAAACCCTCATGGCCCAACCGTCAGATCATCTTGTCTGAGCCTCCCTTGAATCCCTCTCCACAGGCCCAGGGATGTGCTTCTCTTCTCTCTTTTTCTGCGATGGATCACAAGCATTTCCATCTATTGCTACGTTCTTTTTTCCCTCTTTAGAAATAACTTTTTGGCCGGGCGCGGTGGCTTACGCCTGTAATCCTAGAACCTTGGGAGGCCGAGGCAGGCAGATTACGAGGTCAAGAGACCAAGACCATCCTGGCCAACGTGGCAAAACCCTGCCTCTACTAAAATACAAAAATTAGGTGGTCATGGTGGTGTGCGCCTGTAGTCCCACCCAGCTACTTGGGAGGCTGAGGCAGGAGAATTGCTTGAACCCAGGAGGCGGAGGTTGCAGTGAGCCGAATCGTGCCACTGTACTCCAGCCTGGCGCCTGGTGCCTGGCACCTGGCGACAGAGTGAGACTCTGTCTCAAAAAAAAAAAATAGCAATTTTCCTGATTACAAAAATAGTACATGCTGACTGTACGACATTTAGAGAATATGTACAAATATTGAAATTAAAAAATAAATATATGACTCACCACTGAAAATGTTGCATTCTGATGTGTTTCTTTCCGTTTTTTTTTTTTTTTTTTTTTTTTTTGTGAGGTGGAGTCTTGCTCTGTTGCCCAGGCTGGAATGCAGTGGCGAGCTCACAGTTCACTGCAGCTTCCACCTCCTAGGCTCAAGCAATCCTCCCAGTTCACCCTCCCAAGTAGCTGAGACTACAGGCATCTGCCTGGCTAATTTTTTCCTTTTCTTCCTTCCTTCCTTCTTTCCCTCCCTCCTTCCTTCCTTCCTTCGATGGGGTTTTTGCCACGTTGCCCAGGCTGGTTTCAAACTCCTGGTCTCAAGTGATCCATCCACCTCGGCCTCCCAAAGTATTGGGATTACAGGTGTGAGCCACCGTGTCCCACCAAGTGTGGCATTTTAAACTTAAATTTATGAAGCACAATGAAAAATGCAGCTCCTCGGTTGCACTAGCCACATTTCAAGGGCTCAGTAGCCAATGGCTGGTGGCTACCATAGGCAACAACACAGATACAGAACCTTTTCATCATCATGGAAAGTTCCAGTGGACAGCGCTGGTGGAGAATAACGTCCAGACTCCCCTGGAGGACTTCCAAAGGCTGGGCAAGCCCAGAGATTCAGGGCAGTCTCTGACGGGTTACCCACTGTAGAAACGTTCCTGGAGCCCACAGGACAGAAGGCATCTGAACCGCGTAAAGCCAGTGCCACCAGGTGGCGCCAAGGAGGCGGTGAGGATCTCAGCTGCAGCTCCTGCCTCCTTGGACAGACAGAGCAGAGAGAGCTGTCACCTCCAGGGGTGCCCCGTCCCGTGGTCCGCACCTCGTTCAAGCATAATAGGTTGTGGGTCCTGGTGTCTCACATTCACACACACACACACACACACACACACACACACACACACACACACAAGTACATGCATTGAGACATGACCGCACTGGGTCACCCAGGGTCACACATACAGTCTCATTCGTGCTCAGAAAGTCTCCTAAAAGGCACAAACACTGTCTTTGCCAATTGCCTTTATAAGAGCAACAAAAAGTAGCTGTTAGGCCGGGTACGGCAGTTCATGCCTGTAATCTGGCACTTTGGGAGGCTGAGGCCAGAGGATCACTTGAGCCCAGGAGTTTAACACCAGCCTGGGCAGCATTGTGAAACCCTGTCTCCACAGAAAATTTAAAAAAACTAACCAGGCGTTGTGGTATGTGCCTGTAGTCCCAGCTACTTGGGAGTTAGGTGGGAGGATTGCTTGAGCCCAGGAGTGGGAGGCTACAGAGAGCTATGAGCACACCACCGCACTCCAGCCTAGAGGACAATAAGACCCTGTCTTTAAAAAAAAGAAAGCCAGGCATGGTGGCTCACACCTGTAATCCCAGCACTTTGGAAGGCTTGAGGCAGTTGGATCACTTGAGGTCAGGAGTTTGAGACCAGCCTGGCCAACATGGAGAAACCCTGTCTCTACTAAAATGAAAAGTAGCCAGGTGTGGCGATACACACCTGTAATTTCAGCTACTCAGTAAGAGAATTGTTTGAACCTGGGAGGCGGAGGTTGCAGTGAGCTGAGATCATGTCACCCCTGGGTGACAGAGCAAGACTCCATCTCAAAAAATAAAAAATAAAAAAAAGCTGCCAGTTCCCCGAATGTGGTGTGTTACCTTATTCCGTCCTCAAAACTGTTCTGTGAGGTAGCTCCTGTTGTTCTTCTCATTTTATTATTTATTTACAACTTTTTTTTCCTTTCCTTTTTAAAAATATTTTGAGTTGGAGTCTCACTTTGTCACCCAGGCTGAAGTGAAGTGGCACAATCTCGGCTCACTGCAACCTCTGCTGTCCAGGTTCAAGTGATTCTTGTGCCTCAGCCTCTCGAGTAGCTGGGATTACAGGTGTGCGCCACCGCACCTGCTGATTTTTGTATTTTTAGTAGAGATGTGGTTTCACCATGTTGGCCAGGCTGGTCTCAAACTCCTGACCTCAATGATCCACCCGCCTCAGCCTTCCAAAGTGCTGGGATTACAGGTGTGAGCCACTGCACCCAGCCCTTTTCCTTTTTTTTTTTTTTAATGACAGGGTCCCTGTTTGTCACCCAGCCTGGAGTGCAGTGGCATGATCTTAGCTCACCGAAGCCTCAAATTCCCGATTTCAAGTGATCCTCTTGCCTTGGCTTTCTGAAGTGCTGGGATTACAGGTGTGAACCACTTTACCCGGCCCCCATTTTAGAATGGCGGAAACCAAGGCTCAGGGAGACTAAGGGACCTGCCCTGGCCACACAGCTGTTTGAGGTGGAGCCGGGGTCGCCCCAGGTGGTCTGCCTCCCTAGGCTTTATCTTTCTGTGATGTGGATCACGCTTAACTGTGAGCACAGGCACCCAGGCCCAGGCCTACGTGGGCACACCCAAATTCACAGTTCCAGGCCTGAAGGATGGACTTGTGCCCTACACTCACACAGACACACACACATCAGTGCTGGTCCCACCGAGGCCTGATGCGGTGCTGGGGGAGAGAGCCAGGTGCTGGGATGGTGACTCCTGCTTCCTGGGGGCGAGTCTCTTGGTAACGTGTAAAACGCTGTAAGTGGGTGGTTGAGCTGGGTGCACGGGATTGGGGTGTTGTGGGGACGGAGGGTGGTGTGGGGCTGGCTTCCAGTTACCTGACCGCTGACATTTTCTCTGTTGATTGGAACCCAGGGTGTCTAGATGCTGTTTTTGAAGCCTTATCAGCCAGGGAGATGATGGGCTCCCACTTTCCTGAGGGCCACGTTTGTTTCCAGCCTTGTGAGACTGGGAGGGCTGTGTTCAGAGGGGCCGCATCCTGGGTCCTGTGGGGTTTTGGTCTCCCACCCTAGGGCCCAAGGGCCTCAGAATGAACTGGAACCCAGCCTTTGTCAGAGAGCCCAGCAGCATCTGCACGGCATACCCCCAAATGGCGTGGGTTCAGGAATCTGTGTTTGAGAAAGAAAAACAGTCAGGATTCTAGTTCCTTTGAAAAGCCATTTTGCCTTTATCTTTTTCTGGGCGCCTCGCCACCCATTCTTAGCCCGCCCTGAGTATTGAGCACACACCGTCGTCTCTGCAGTGGAGGTAACCCTGGACGCACAGCATAAGGCTATCTGGGTCCTCTTGAAAAACGTGCCACTTGCTCCTCTCTGGGTGGGCCGTCAGGACCCACCGCTCACGCATGCATCCAGTGAAGGTCAGAAGAGGTGGCTGCATTCCTGAGTCAAGGTCAAAAGAGGCAGCCACAAAACCAGTGAGTGGCCCTGAGCGGTTAACCAATAAGGCGGCTGGAAAGGGTGCGGAGCAGTTGTGGAGTGGCTGGAAACGTGCAGGGCGTTTGTGGAGTGGCTGGAAAGGGTACAGGGCAATTATTTGCAATTACTAAGCAAACAGAATGGGAAGCAACATGACTGAATAAGAAATAGCACATGGGGCCAGGTGCGGTGGCTCACACCTGTAATCCCAGAACTTTGGGAGGCTGAGGCGGGCGAATCACTTGAGGTCAGGAGTTCGAGACCAGCCTGACCAACATGGTGAAACCTTGTCTCTACTAAAAATACAAAAAATTTAGCTGGGCGTGGTGGTGGGTGCCAGTAATCCCAGCTCCTCGGGACGCTGAGGCAGGGGAACTGCTTGAACCCGGGAGGCGGAGGTTGCAGTGAGCCGAGATCGCGCCACTGCACTCCAGCCTGGGCGACAGAGCAAGACTCCATCTAAAAAAAAAAGTTGCACATGAGTCACAAATTCTGTTGACTGAGTAGACTCAGAGGCTCTGCCAGAGAGGAGGCGGCGGTGGCTGGGGATGCCTGTGCTGGTTCTGAAGGAAGCACCTGGAATCTTTGACGGATGCCTCTGTACAGTATCCAGGTTTATCCCAAAACTTAGCATGCTGCCTCCCCGCCGCCACCTCCTCTTTTAGGAGACAGAGTCTTGCTCTATCTCCCAGGCTGTAGTGCACTGGTATGATCACGGCTCATGGCAGCCTTGAACTCATGGCATAAGCCATCTTCCTGCCTAGCTGGGATGACGGGCATGTGCCACCATACCTGGCTGATTTTTTAAATTTTTCTTTTTTTTTTGAGACAGAGTTTTGCTCTTGTTGCTCAGGCTGTCGTGCAATGGCGGGATCTCAGCTCACTGCAACCTCCACCTCCTAGGTTCGAGCGATTCTCCTGCCTCAGCCTCCTGAGTAGCTGGGATTACAGGCAGCCACCACCACACCCAGCTAATTTTGTATTTTTAGTAGAGACGGGGTTTCACCATGTTGACCAGGCTGGTCTCAAACTCCTGACTTCAGGTGATCCGCCCGCCTTGGCCTCCCAAAGTGTTGGGATTATAGGCGTGAGCCACTGTGCCTGGCCTAAAAGTTTTCTTATAGAGACAGGGTTTTTGTTTTTTGACAGAGTCTTGCTCTGTCACAAGGCAGGAGTACAGTGGCAGGATCTCAGCTCACTGCAGAAATGAGGTTCAAGTGATTCTCCTGCCTCAGCTTTCTGAGGAGCTGGGACTACAGGTGCAACACCACGCCCAGCTAATTTTTTGTATTTTTAATAGAGACGGGGTTTCACCATGTTGGCCAGGACGGTCTCGATCTCTTGACCTCATGATCTGCCTGCCTCGGCTTCCCAAAGTTCTGGGATTACAGGCGTGAGCTACTGTACCCAGCCAAGACAGAGGGTCTTGCTATGTTGCCCAGGCTGTTCTTGAACTCCTGGCCTCAAGTGATCCTCCCACCTTGGCCTCCTAAATTGCTGGCATTACAGGTGTGAGCACCTGCAGTGGGCCCCACCTTCCCTTCCAAACACAGGCTTAGCAGCAGCGTCTCTGTAGCCTGTCTCTGGAGTGTCATTTTTGTCTCATGGTTTGGGGAAGAGGAGGGAGGAGGGAAGAGAAGAAACTTTGCTGTTGGAACTGGGTCAGAATTGGAACAGAGAAAGCAGGAACATGAGTGTTCGCGCCTTGACTGAGCTGCTGAGGCCACAGGCAGGAGAAGTGAAGCTGTTTGTTTGTCTAATGAATATTCATCGAGCTCCTGTTTGAAGCCAGCCGTCTGTTTTAGGTGCGGGGGATCCCTCTGTTGAGTCCTGGCTTTGCCACTCACTGCTGGGGTTACACTGGGTAAGCCTCCGAACCTCTCCGAGCTTGTTTTCCCATCTGGAAAGTGATGATGATGAGCATCCCTGCCTCATAGGGATGTTTCAGGATGAAATGAGCGAACACAGGAAAAGTACTTAGTGTGGTGCTCCGTGCAGAGTTAGCGCTCATGACTGCAGCTGTTACGGAAGACACAGTGTTTAGGTGTGAAGAGGGTCTGGTGTTGGCATCCAAGGAACTCACAGTCTCCGGAGAAGACAGATGTCTAACAGTCATCTGCAAGGTCTGAGGCAGTGCCAATAGAGATATGGGAAGAACTGTGAATTCTTCCTGCTGGACTGAGGGAAGGCTTCTTGAAGGAGGTTGAAGGTTGAAAAGGAAACCCTAGGAAGAGAGGGTTGCAGGGGGCATTTCTCTCTCCTTCCTTCCTTCCTTTCCTTTCCTTTTTTTTTTTTTTTTTTTAAGAAGTGAAAGGTCTCACATATTTATTTCTGAACCCAGGCAACCAAAGCCTTCTTCTTCTTCTTCTTCTTCTTTTTTTTTTAACATGCCTAATGGAAGCACTGTGGGTTGTACTAATGCCTTCGTAACAGACCCAGAGAGGAAACTCTGTTCAAACTTCTCCAGATAGTGGTGACATTTTTCAGCTTGATTTGGTAACACGATTGTGACCTTCAGACAGCATAAATACGTGTGCCATAGCAAATGTAATTTCTTATAGACCCAGCGTGGTTCTTCTCCAACGTCTCCTTTTGGAATTGTATCTGATTTTATTCCGGTTTTCATCCGAATCCACTGGGGAATGGGACGATTTTGCTTTTGTTTCTTGGCCAGGAATCGCGTAATCCTGAAAGTCTTGTGAGAAGACATGGCAAAAAATGGAGTAAAGCACACACCACGACGGCGGAGAAAGGAAGAGAGCCGTTTTCTTTTCTTTCTTTGTCTCACTTTGTCGCCAATGGCGCGATTTTCACGTCTGGGGGATTTGCAAAGCAGTCATGTGAGTGAGGCAGGAGGGAAAGCCAGTGGCAGAGAAGATGATGCCTTTGGCCTTGAGCATGGTGCATTTGAGGAGCTTGTGGATCGTTCTGCTGGCGTTTGTGGTTGGGCTCGTTAGCTCAGGAGAGCTCAGCTGAGTGGCTGCCGACCGCACATACAGCCGCGCTCATTCTCAAAGCCTTTTCTGAGCGTGAGTCCTTCAAAAGCAAACAGTTCAGCCCCTGCTGCGCCTCATGGCACTTTCTAGTCAGGGAGGCAGACGAGAACAGAAGGAAGAGTCCAGATGGTTTCAGACAGCACCCAGTCCTGCAAAGGAACTAGAACAGTGAGGCGACGAGGGTGGGGCTCAGGGCCGGAGGCAGGTGGCTACCTGGGTGGTCAGAAAAGGGAACCTCTCCATAGAAGTGACATGTGAGGCCAGGTGCGGTGGCTCACGCCTGTCATCCCAGCACTTTGGGAGGCCGAGGCAGAATCACCTGAAGTCAGGAGTTCGAGACCAGCCTGGACAACCTGGTGACACCTCATCTCTACTAAAAATACAAAATCAGCAGGGCACGGTGGTGCACGCCTGTAATCCCAGCTACTCGGGAGGCTGAGGCAGGAGACTTGCTTGAAGTGAAGGTTGCAGTGATCTGAGATGGTGCCATTGTACTCCAGCCTGGGCCACAGAGCAAGACTCTGTCATGAAAAAAGAAAAGTGACATTTGAGAGGAGACCTGAAGGAAGAGAAGGAGCCAGCATGAAGCTGTCTGGGGAAGAGCATTCCAGGCGTTGGGAACAGGCTTGGCAGGTGTGACGATGAGAAGGAGGCCCCTAAGAGCAGGCAGGGCGGGAAGAGCGGGACGGGTGGGAACACAGACAGTTTCCCCCTCTGCCGGTAGGTGGCACTGTTGGCCCAGGACTGCCTGGGCATGGTGGGGAGGGCAGGTGGGGCGGCAGGTGCTTTGACCTCGGGTTTGTGCTTCTGGCTGCGGGCTCATCACAGGCTCTGCCTCCACCCTCTGGGGAGAGAAGCCCTGGCCAGGGGCAGGAGAGCAGTTGACATGGTTTCCGGGCTGTTCTGCTTCTCCGCCGGGTCTTGCTTTCAGTGTTTCTTTGCTTGCTGCCTCTCCAGAGTGACCGTTCCCTCCCTGTTCCTGGATATCTGTGTCTTTGCTCCCTCCATTTGCTTTTCTTTCTGCTCCCTCAGTCTCTGCTCCCCCCTCTCTCATTGCTCCCTGGTGGGACTGGTTCCTGTCTCAGAGATTAATTACTTGCTTTTTTCTTTTTGGAAACAGGGTCTCATATGCATGGTGGCATGTGCCAGTAATCCCAGCTACTCTGGAGGCTGAGGCAGGAGAATTGCTGGAATCTGGGAGGCAGAGGTTGCAGTGAGCTTAGATTGTGCCATTGCACTGCAGACTGGGTCACTGAGCAAGACTCCGTCTCAAAAAAACGAAAACAGGGGCTGGGTGCAATGGCTCACTCCTGTAATCCCAGCACTTTAGGAGGCTGAGGAGGGTGGATCACAAGGTCAGGAGTTTGAGACCAGCCTGGCCAACATGGTGAAAACTTGTCTCTACTAAAAATACAAAAAATTAGCCTGGTGTGGTGGCATACGCCTATAATCCCAGCTACTTGGGAGGCTGAGGCAGGAGAATGGCTTGAACCCGGGAGGCAGAGGTTGCAGTGAGCCGAGATCGTGCCGTTGCCCTCCAGCCTGGTGATAGAGCAAGACTCTGTCTCAAAAAAATAAAAAATAAAACAAAAACAAAAACAAGCCAGTATTTTTACATGCATTTTAAGAACCATAGATGTTCATGTATACAGACTTAGCTGATTCCTTCTAATCACAGGTTAGGGTCCAGCTTACAAGTATACCACACCATGCTTACTGTTTCTCCTATAAATGGCTGTTCTTGATAGTTTTTTTGTTTTTTTGAGACAGAGTCTTATTCTGTCGCCCAGGCTGGAATGCAGTGGCATGATCTCGGCTCCCTGCAACCTCCACCTACTGAGTTCAAGTGATTCTCTTGCCTCAGCCTCCTGAGTAGCTTGGACTACAGGCATGCGCCACCACGCCCAGCTAATTTTTATATTTTAGTAGAGATGGAGTTTCACCATGTTGGCCTGGCTGGTCTCGAACTCCTGACCTCAGGTGATCCACACAGCTTGGCCTCCCAAAGTGTTGGGATTACAGGTGTGAGCCGCCACGCCAGCCTGTTCTTGAGATATTTTTACTCTGATAAAAGCATCCTCACCCTTGACTGTACACACATGAAATTGTTTCTCTGGACTTGAGTAAATTCTAGAAGTGAGATTGCTGGGTGATAGGGTAGGTCACTTTTTATTTCATCGTACTTCGAATTGCCTGCCAATTTCTACGCCCACCACTAGTCGCAGTGCACATGTTGCTTGTTGGCTGCGTGAAGCATCCTGTCTCCTTGCTGTGGTTGCATTCCCTGATTTCCAGAACTCTGAGCTGCTCCAGCTCCTGCCTGCTGTGCCCTCTGCCCAGAGAAGCACTGAACTCTGTAAGCCAGGTGGACTCTTGCCCTCTGGAGTTTCTGCACCCCCTGGGATCTTTGCAGGATGGTCTTTTGCTGATTATAACTTTGACTCTCTCCTTTTCAAAAGCCCCAGAAATCCAGAGGGCTTTACCGACTAGAGAGGTGGCCAGAGGATTGGCTGTGAGATTGACCACACTGACTTCCCCAGACTGATCCTGAGAGGCTGGCTTTAGATTTTCATCCTATCCCAATTCTTAAGATGCAGGTTCTGCCCTGACGGCCCTTTGGGGGAAGCCACCGCTTAAAGGCCAAATGCATTTTCCTTGCTGATGGAGCTGAGCCAGACAATTCTCCTTGGGCTATTTCAGGGCTGTTGTCTGCCAGTCTCAAACCCAGGGTCAACTTCAAAGAACCGGGTCCCAGCCAGGTGGCTCATGCCTCTAATACCAGAACTTTGGGAGGCCAAGGTGGGTGGATCACGAGGTCAAGAGATTGAGACCATCCTGGCTGACATGGTAAAACCTCATCTCTACTAAAAATACAAAAATTAGCTGGGCATGGTGGTGTGTGCCTATAGTCCCAGCTTCTTGAGAGGCCATGGCAGGAGAATCGCTTGAACCCAGGAGGTGGAGGTTGCAGTGAGCCAAGATCACGCCACTGCACTCCAGCTTCACGACGGAGTGAGACTCTTTCTCAAAAACAAAACAAAACAACAACAACAACAACAACAACAAAAACCTGGGTCCATTGAGAGGCCTAGAATCTGGCAGATGGGTGGGAAGAGGATTGACCTTGGGGACAGTTTCTGTCACCTACACCCCGTCCTTTAAAGTTACTGAGAAATAACTTTAAGATAGAAAGGACCATCTTGGTTGAGGTAGTGGCTTACACCTATAATCCTAGCACTCTGGGAGGCTGGAGTGGGTAGGTCTCTTGAGCCCAGGAGTTTAAGAGCAGCTTGAGTAACCTGGCAAAACCACATCTCTACAAAAAACACAAAAAATAGCTGGGTGCGGCGGCACCACTGCACTCCAGCCTGAGCAACAAGAGCGAAATGCTGTCTCAAGAAAAGGGAAAAGAGGCCGGGCACGGTGGCTCACGCCTGTAATCCTAGCACTTTGGGAGGCCGAGGTGGGTGGTTCACTTGAGGTCAGGAGTTCAAGACCAGCCTGGCCATCATGGTGAAACTCCATATTTAAAAAAAAAAAAAAAAAAAGAGAGAGAGAGAAAAGAGAAAATAACCAACCTGCATAAAAATTAGAAGACTAGTACAATGACCACCTGTATTGATCTAGAGTTGCCGCTTTTCACGTTTTGCCCAAGTATTCTCTCTCTTTCTCTCTCTCTCTTCCTCTGTAATGACAGTAAGGTCAAGAAGATAAGCTGCAGACATCATGCCTCGTCACACCTAGATCTTTCAGCAGGTGTTGACCCCAAATAATATCATTCTCTGACAGAACCACAATATTATTATTTCACATAAGAACATTTATGTTAATTTAATAATATAATCTGTTATACAGTCCACAGTCCATATCTAAGTGTCTACAGTTGTCCCTAATTGGAGTATGGACTATATATTAGATTACACTGTTAATTTATTATTATTTTTTCTTTTTGACACTGAGTTTCGCTCTGTGGCCCAGGCTGGTGTGCAGTAGTACAGTGGCACGATCTCAGCTCACTGCAACTTCTCCCTCCCAGGTTCCAGCGATTCTCCTGTCTCAGCCTCCCAAGTAGCTGGAATTACAGGTGCCTGTCACCACACCTGGCTAATTTTTGTATTTTTAGTGAAGATGGGGTTTCACAATGTTGGCCAGGCTGGTCTCGAACTACTGACCTCAGGTGACCCACCCATCTTGGCCTCCCACAGTGCTGGGATTCCAGGCGTGAGCCACCTCCAACCTATTGTTAATGGTCACTCATTGTGTGATTGTCACATCTCTTTTCTCTTTAAATACAGAACAGAGCTGGGTGTGGTGAATTGTAGTCGCAGCTATTTAGGAGGCTGAGGTGGGAGGATCATTTGAGCCCAGGAGTTTGAGGCTGCAGTGAACTGTGATCACACCACTGCACTCCAGCCCAGGTGACAGAGTGAGACGCTGTCTCTAAATAAATATAGAACAGCAGACCTGGCAAAGTTGTTTTGTAGAATGACCTACATTTTGGATTTGTCTGAATGCTTCCTTTTTTTCCAACATTTCCCTGGAAGAGTCTTGATTTTATGGAAGAAAGATGAAATGAGTAGCTTGTGTGCTGACAGGGAAGAGGAAGGGAGGCCTTCCTGTTTTATCTGCAGGGGCAGATTTGTGCCAGCCCCACCTTCCCCTTGGGTGCTGTCGAGAGGACTGTGCACAGACTGCCCCAGTCGGCCACTGGTGGGGTGGTTGGTGCATCTGGGCATGTGTGGTGTCAGGAGGTAGCCAGGGGCTGCTCCTGGGAAGGTGTCCCCATGGCCTTTCCGGGGGGGTGCTCCCTATGGGAGAGTGAGTGGCGTGGCCGTCTCCCTTTCCTGAAGCTGGTATTTCGTTCCCTCCTGTGTTTCCTTGCTCATTGGGTGGAGGTCTACTATGTTCACTAACTAGGTTACTAGTGACAGAAACCTCACTCAGACTGGCTTAAGAGAGAGAAAAAAAAAGAAAAACAAAGTCCACGAAAACTTTTGTAACTGGTGAGTTTAAGAACAGTGGCTTTGGCTGGGTACAGTGGCTCACACCTGTAATCCCAGCACTTTGGGAGGCTGAGGCGGGCAGATCACCTGAGTCAGGAGTTCAAGACCAGCCTGGCCAACATGGTGAAATCCCATCTCTACTAAAAATACAAAAATTAGCTGAGTGTGGTGGCGGCGGGCGTCTGCAATCCCAGATACTGGAAAGGCTGAGGTATGAGAATCACTTGAACCGGGGAGGCGGAGGTTGCATTAAGCCAAGATCACACAACTGCACTCCAGCCTGGGTGACAGAGCAAGACTCAGTCTCCAAAAAAAAAAAAAGTGGGGATGTTGGGGGTAGTAGGTCATGCCTGTAATCTCAGCACTTTGGAAGGCCGAGGTGGGTGGATCACGAGGTCAGGAGTTTGAGACCAGCCTGACCAACATGGTGAAACCCCCAACTCTACTAAAAAATACAAAAAATAGCCGGCGTGGTGGCGCATGCCTGTAATCCCAGCTACTCAGGAGGCTGAGGCAGGAGAATGACTCCCAGGAGGCAGTTTGTAGTGAGCCGAGATCACACCACTGCACTCCAGCCTGGGTGACAGAGCAAGACTGTCTAAGAAAAAAAAAAAGCATGAATTTGAATTGGCCCAGCCTTCATCATGTACCCACCCCAGAGCTCAGGCGGGGTAGGCTGAGAAAGGGACAGTCCCATCTAAACCACAAAACCCAACAGTGGGAGGTCAGAGTGCTCTCCAGGGGAACATCAAGGTACTGTCAGCCAGAGGAAGGGGCCTGGGCACGGAGCAGGCAGGAAGGCAGATTCCGCTTTGTCTGGTGACAGGCACCATGAGTCTCTGGCTGAGTCAGCCCCTCGCTTCCCAGGGCTCCATTCCTCTTCATTTTGGATTTTGTGGCAGTCAGTGTCCACAGGTCCATTTGCGTCTGGGTCTCAGCTCTGTTTCTTAGTAGCTATGTGATCCTCGACAGAAGAATTAGCCTTTCCATGTCTCAGTTTACTCATCTGGAAAAGAGCATGATGTTTGTGTTCCTTTTTTTTTTCTTTTGAGATGTAGTCTTGCTCTGTCTCCCAGGCTGGAGTGCAACAGTGCAATCGCGGCTCACTGCAACCTCTGCCTCCCAGGTTCAAGCGATTCCCCTGTCTCAGCCTCCTGAGTAGCTGGGATTACGGGTGCATGCCACCACGCCTGACTAATACTTGTATCTTTAGTAGAGATGGGATTTCCCCATGTTGGCCAGGCTGGTCTCGAATTCCTGACCTCAGGTGATCCACCCACCTCAGCCTCCCAAAGTGCTGGGATTACAGGCGTGAGCCCCTGCACCCAGCCTCGTGTTCCTTCTTGATGGGGCTGAGAGGATCCAGTGGAGTAGTGGGTGTGGAGGTACATGCACCTGGCAATGTGCTGAACCGGGCGGGGTGGGGTGTGCTGCCTACAAGATGATTCTTCGCTTCAGGGTGAGCGGGGCCTGCCCTCGCACTTGCTCGACAGTTGGGATGGTGGCCTGTCCTGGGTTGCTGGCCCCTCAGGATGTGTGGGGTGATTCTTTCACAGATGGACATAGCACGGGCAGAACTCTGGCCCACAAATGGGCTGTGGGAGCCCTTTGCTCATTCTCCAAGCTCCAGATGAGGAAGGGAGGAAGGTGGGCATGGTGAATTGGTGCAGTGACTCCCACATTGTAACCAGGGGAGATGATGTTAGGTGGTAAGAGGACAGGACACAGCATCACCCGACGCTGGAGAAAGCTGTTTATTCCCCTCAGTTCTCTTTCCACGCATGTCGCCACCTCAAGGAGAGTGTCTCAGTTAGGGGCCACTGTGTGTTTAACACCTTTCTAACATGTGCTAACCTTCCTTATTAATAGAGAGAGTGGGCCAGGCGCAGTGGCTCATGCCTGTAATCCCAGCACTCTGGGAGGCCATGGTGGGCGGATCACTAGGTCAGGAGATCGAGACCATCCTGACCAGCATGGCGAAACCCCATTTCTACTGAAAAAATACAAAACTTAGCTGGGTGTGGTGGCAGGCGCCTGTGGTTCCAGCTACTGGGGAGGCCAAGGCAGGAGAATCATTTGAACCTGGGAGGCGGAGGATGCAGTGAACTGAGATTGTGCCATTGCACTCCAGCCTGGCTACAGAGCGAGACTCCGTCTCTCAAAAAAAAAAAAAAAAAAAAATTAGAGAGAGTGGGTTTCAGCCTCAGGCCTTGGGGACAGCAACAGTGTTTAGCCAGAATGTAATAACATTATTCAACTTTCATTATATTTACTTTTTTTTCTGGTAGACTTTATCTTTTTAAGGTTTAAAAATTATAGAAAAGGCCAGGTTTGGTGGCTCATGCCTGTCATCCCAGCACTTTGGGAGGCCTAGGTGGGCAGATCACTTGATGATAGGAGTTTGAGACCAGCCTGACCAATGTGGTGAAACCCCATCTCTACTAAAAATACAAAAATGAGCCAGGTGTGGTGAGGCACACCTGTAAATCCAGCTACTCAGGAGGCGGAGGCAGGAAAATCGCTTGAACCCAGGAAGCAAGTTTGAGTGAACCAGTGAGCCAAGATCGTGACACTGCACTCCAGCCTGGGTAACAGAGTGAGACTCCATCTTAATAAAATAGATAAATAAATAAAATTACAGAAAAATTAAGAGTGCAGAGAGTTCCCATATGCTCTATAATTCAGTTCCCTGCAATTTACATTAGTATGGTCCATTTGCCATAATTAACATTAGTATGGCCCATTTGCTATAATTAATGAACCTAGACTGATATATTATCATTAATAACTAAAACCCACAGTTTATTCAGATTTTAGAGTTTTTTTCCCTAATGTCCTTTTTCTGTTCCAGGAACTGCATTATATTTAGCTGTCACATCTCCTTGGCTGTGACCGTTTCTCAGACTTTGCTTGTTTTTGACAGCCATGACAGTTTTGAGGTGTGCTGGTCAGGGCCCAGGCTTGGGTAACAGGTGAAGATTTGACCTTCCACCCTTGGATGTGAAACAAGTTACACATTCCTTTATTTTTCTAAAAAGTCTTTTAAAAATATAGGCTAGCTGGGCACAGTGGCTCATGCCTGTAATCCCAGCACTTTGGGAGGCTGAGCCAGGCATATCACCTGAGGTCAGGAGTTTGAGACCAGCCTGGCTAACATGGTGAAACCCTGTCTCTACTAAAAATACAAAAATTAGCTGGGCGAGGTGGCAGATGCCTGTAATTCCAGCTACTTGGGAGGCTGAGGCAGGAGAATTGCTTGAACCTGGGAGGCAGAAGTTGCAGTCAGCTGAGATCGTGCCATTGCACTCCAGCTTGGGCAACAAGAGTGAAACTCTGTCTATAAATAAGTAAAATAAAATAAAAATATGGGCTAAATGCATTGGCTCACACCTATAAGTCTGTTGTTTTGGGAGGCTGAGAAAGATCACTTGAGGCCAGGAGTTTAAGACCAAACTGGGCAACGAAGTGAGACCTTCTCTCTCTCTGAAAAAAAAAAAAAAAAAAAAAAATTAGCCGGGTGTGGTGGCATGTGCATGTGGTCCCTGCTATTCTGGAGGCTTAAAGCAGGAAGATGGCTTGAGCCCAGGAGATCGAGGCTGCAGTGAGCCGTAATTGCACCACTACACTCCAGCCTGGGTGACAGAGTGAGACCCTGTCTCAATATAAATAAATGAAAATGTGACTTTGTCCCACTCTCTAGGGTTGGTATGAAATACAGTATTTTTAGGTCCTCCCCTCCCTAGAGTTGTTGAAAAGCCATGGGTGCCCTAAGAGAGACCTTCCAGTCGAGCCGCTACTTTGGTGTCTTTCCTTGGCAGGCTGGTGAGTGAGGCTCTGGATGTGAGTATCCGTTAGACGCCCATCTGAGTTCATGCCTCCAGTGCCAGGGCTGAGGGTGGGTCTCCATCACTGAGACCTTGCTGCTCCGCCCTCCCCTCCCCTCCAGCCAATCCAATTCTGTCAAGTCAAAAGCCTAGGAAAGGTATTCTGGGGCAGGGGTTGCTCAGGCTCCAGAACATACAATCCTCCTTCTTTTCTCTCTCTTCCTCTCTACCTTCTTCCTTTCTTTCCATGGTATTTATCGAGGGCTAGCGTAGAGCAGATACCATCCTGAGTGTGGGCTGGGGAGGTGACGGTGATGACTGGAGTGGCACCGTGTCTATCTCCATGGAGTTAACATTCTACTGGGGCCCCGGGGGCCAGAGGGGCAAACAGACCAAAAAACAAGCACACAGATAAATCAGCAACAACAAAAACTCCCAAAACCTCAACCTGGAATAATTCTCATGAAGGAAACAAGCCAACAGCTAGGTGCAGAATCACTGAGGGGGTGCCCCTCAGGTGGGTGGTCAAGGAATCCCTCGTTGGGAGGCAGCATTCTTTTGGGACAGGTCTATGGTAGAGAAAATGACTGTTTATTCCCCTCCTCCCTCCTTTTTTTTAAGTGGAGTCTTGCTCTGTTGCCCAGGCTGGAGTGCAGTGGCATGATCTTTGCCCACTGCAACCTCCACCTCCCGGGTTCAAGTGATTCTCCTGCCTCAGCCTCCTGAGTAGCTAGGACTACAGGTGTGCACCACCATGCCTGGCTACTTTTTTGTATGTTTAGTACAGATGGGGTTTCGCCACGTTAGCCTGGCTGGTCTCCAACTCCTGACCTCAAGCAATCCGCCCACCTCGGCTTCCCAGAGTGCTGGGATTACAGTTTGAGCCACCGCACCTGGCCTAATTTCCCCATTTGGTGTTTCAGTTGCGTTACATCATTAATCATTAATAAAATCCCCTGCCTCCTGCTGCCTTGCAGGGTGGGCCGGTTTGGGCTCGAGACAGTTTCCATCCAAGTTCTCCAAGAAAGGCAAGAGTGTTGCCTTCCCAGAGTCATGCAGAGTGCACTTCTCATCACTGACATGGGGCCCCATGAAGGTCCCTGCTGGCCTTGGCTGGGAGTGGTCTTGGAACACCTTCCCCCTGTGTTCCCTGTCAGACAAGGTGAGATGGACGATGTTCATAGCACCCATGCTCTCAGCCCAGCTTGCCAGAACCTTGAAACTGATCCAGTGTATTCAAAAGCAGGACATTATTGGCACACTTTGATCCTTTAGTTATCAGCTGTGATCCATCATTTGTGATTCATCATTTGTGACCCACATAGCCCCATTCTGCCTTGTGATACCCAGTGAGTGAAGGGCTGGGGTCGGGTGGAGGAAATGGCCAGAAGCAAAGAGTTTGGAGCCTTGAGTAAAAGGAAGATGGCCAGTGCAGTTTCTGAAGCCGCTTTGGGACTTGGAGGGTTTTTTTTACCCGTAAGAGTAGAGAGGGAGTTGCTTACATGAAAGAGCCGTGATTAGAACAGGAGCGATGTAGGCTAGACAGCCAGAAGGACTTTCCTTTTGGAAAGGGTGGAAAAGCCCCAGGAAGCAGGCCTGGTGGGAAGCTGGCAAATTGCAGGCCTGCAGCTGCTCAGCAGGAGGTTTGGGGCTCAGCTTCTGGCAGGGCCGGAGAAAGCCTGGGGAGACTGTGTCAACAGCGAAGATGAGCTTGGTGTTTACCTTTTAGGCTAAAAGGACTTACTGTCAGGGTGGGACGGGTCATTAACACATCAATGAGATAGAGTCCAGAGTCTGTCACGAGGAAACTGTGGTCCCTAAGCCAAGCCGGAAAGGCTTTGATTATACCAACCAAGAGGGGCATTTTCCCTCTGGAAAGGAATAGCCAACCCAGAGTTCTTCAGGGACAGATAGAGGAGAAAGAGATGAATTCAGACAATAGGGAAATAAACTAGAGTTTAGTAGGAATTGGGTAAAAGGGTCCTCAACCTATGAATTTTCTAGTTAGCCAGGCGTGTGAGCTAGCAACCAACCCCTGGCAAGATCCACAGTGAAGCGGGTGGTCTGCTGGAGGTTGAATGGAAGGCGAAGTCAGTGTCCCTGCACACTGGCCTGGTACCCCCATCCCTGCACATGTGTGGTACTGGCTACTAGTCCTAGCCCAGACACACCCCGAAGTGTCTCAGTCTGTTGTTTTTTTGGACCAGGTCTCGCTCTGTCTCCCATTCTGCAGTGCAGTGATACGATCTTGGCACACTGCAATCCCTGCCTCCTGGGTTCAAGCGATTCTCCAGGCTCAGCCTCCCAAGTAGCCGGGATTACAGGCACCTGCCACCACACCTGGCTAATTTTTGTATTTTTAGTAGAGATGGGGTTTCACCATGTTCGCCAGGCTAGTCTTGAACTCCTGACCTCAAGGGATCCGCCTGCCTCGGCCTCCCAAAGTGCTGGGATTACAGGCATGAGCCACTGCACCTGACCTAGTCTTTCTAAAAACTTGCAAACATCAAATAGACACAAGTCAGGAGGAAGAGATGGAGAGCCCAAGAGAGGTCCTGCAGATGGGACGGGAAAGCCTCAGGTGCTCGTTCTCATTTTTGTCAAGCTGGGTTACCTGGTTTCCCAGGGAGCGGCAGAGGACACAGGCTCCACCAGCAACAGTGAACAAGGCCACTTACAGATGACTTACAGGGTGCTTTCACGTGTAAATTAATACTTAGTCCTTTACATACAAAATTAACACATGGTCCTTTTTTTTTTGAGATGGAGTTTCGTTCTGTCACCCAGGCAGGCAGTGGTGCGATCTCGGCTCACTGCAACCTCTGCCTCTG
Organism: Cheracebus regulus; assembly: GCA_963574635.1. Lineage (NCBI taxonomy): Eukaryota > Metazoa > Chordata > Mammalia > Primates > Pitheciidae > Cheracebus > Cheracebus regulus. The sequence continues at coordinate 68,242 of CAUYQU010074329.1, forward strand.
GGTTCAAGTGAATCTCCTGCCTCAGCCTCCCAAGTAGTTGGGTGCATGCCACCACGCCTGGCTAATTTTTATATTTTTTAGTAGAGACAGGGTTTCACTATGTTGGTCAGGATGGTCTCTATCTCTTGACCTCATGATCTGCCCGCCTCGGCCTCTCAAAGTGCTGGGATTACAGGCGTGAGCCACTGCGCCCGGCCTAGAGCACGTTTTTGAGATGCATCCATGGTGTTGCATGTGTCCATATTTTGTTCCTTTTTATTGTTGAATGGTCTTCCACCACGTGGAATGTCACTCTGTCACTCAGGCTAGAATGCAGTGGCCGATCTTGGCTCACTGTAACCTTCGCCTCCCTGGTTCAAGCAATTCTCCTGCCTCAGCCTCCCAAGTAGCTGGGATTACAGGTGTGCGCCACCATGCCTGGCCAACTTTGGCTATTTTGAATAAAATTGCTGTGAACATATTCATGCCAGTCTTTGTGGAGAGCACGCATGCTCACCGAATCCTTGCAGCAGCTAATAGGATGGCAATATTGTTATTCCCGTTTTACAGATGAAGACACTGAGGCTCAGAGGGGGTTAGTTCCTATTCCAAGGCCACAGAGATAGTCAGAGGTGGGGGTGGGATTCGAACCCATGTTTGTCTGACTGCAGCGTCTGCGTTTTTATTCCCTCACTGTAGTGTCTACATCACAGCTGTTTGGGGCCATTAAGCCTAGGGACAAATGGGCGTCTCCTCTCCATGGCCTGTCAGTTTCTAACTGCATTTTAGCTTACTACACTAGTTGCGATTGATAATCAAGGATCTGAATCATCTTGAAAGATTCCACCAAACCTGTCTTTAAAGGACAGCAACATGGAAGGTGTGTGAGAGAAATTGCTAGCTAGGGTCATGGCAGTACCAGCAGGCTAGCAAGCAAGGAAGCACGCCAGCAGTGTTGCTTCCCAAAGCTCTAGTGGTCTGGAAATCTCATAGTTGTAATTCACCATCTCCCAGAGAAGCCAGGCACAGAAGGCGTTCTGGATATATAAAATAGTATATAAATAATCCATGTATAAGAAACCACTCTGTTCTCTGTAGAGCCACACAGAATAGGGTTTTGGAGAGTCTGCTGGTTCTCGCTTGAAAAGATGTTGCTAAGCAATGTTACTAATATTATGGAAAGACAGCTTCCCTCCTGGCTTTTCCGCTCAGCCCCAGAAACCCTCGAGTTGGAAGTGGCTTCAGGAGTAGCAGCAGCTGGGGAGGTTTGGTAATTGGTGAGGTGGGGCTGGGGACCTTGGGTTGGAGAGGGATTGTGCTGCTGGCCACCCAGCCCTCGGCCTCATCAGCCCCTGATTCTCTGGACTGACTCCTGGGCAGCCTCTATGCAAAACAACACCTCTTCATGTTCATCAGAAATTTCACACACAGAAGGATCCTTCTGAATGTTTTCACTGTGGAAAGAATTATTATAGTCATGCTGCTTAGCAAAGATTCAAAAATCCATAAATGAACTTCAGAAAAGAAAGTCTTTTAAATAACTTCAGTAACCCAAGGGCTATATGAAGAACTTCTTTCTTCCTCCCTCTACCCACTTTCCGTAATCCCTGAACAGGAAGTCGGCAGGGTTCTGATTGACATTGTGCACTGCAGGCTCCCCCTTCATGGCTCTGGGTAGTGGAGCGCTGAGTGCCCACAGCTGAGTGGGATCTGTGGGTTTCCTCGGCGTAGTTTCCTTTCCTCAGAGCTCGGAAATGCCACACAAGTCACGGAGACTGTTTCCAAAACCCGAGCCAGTTTAGATCCTCTGCTTAATATGACGTCTGTGGCCCCAGGAAAGTTGGGCTGATCTGAGGTTTCCCAGGCTTGTCTTTGAGGCCTCCCAGCCACGCCTGGGGATGCTGTGGCCTGCGTTATTACAGAAGGACCCTGTTGTGGTGGGATGGAGCTCTTCGGGCTGGTTGTGGGCTCTGGGAGGGGATTTTAGAAGCGGGGAGGAGAGGCGGTATGTTGGCAAAGATTCTTCCTGTGTCTCTCTCTTCTCTTTCTTTCTTTTTGAATCGGTTATTTATTTATGAGACAAAGTCTTGCTCTGTTGCCCAGGCTGGAGTGCAGTGGCACGATCTCGGCTCACTGCAAACCCAGCCTCCTGGGCTCAAGCAGTTTTCCTGCCTCAGCCTTCCGAGTAGCTGGGATTACAGGCACCCACCACCAAGCCCGGCTAACTTTTGTATTTTTATAGAGATGGAGTTTCACGTTGGCCAGGCTGGTTTTGAACTCCTGACCTCATGTGATCCACCCACGTTGGCCTCCCAAAATGCTGGGATTACAGGCGTGAGCCATCCCGCCCAGCCCATCACTCTTTTCAAAATAGAAACTGCAAATGACTTCAATCTTTCCCTCCCCCACTGTCTTCCTCCTAAGGGGGCACCCCAGAGACGCAACTGTGCTGTGGCCCAGCAGGGGGCACTGATGCACCTGCCAAGAGTGGAGGTTTCCTACCAGCACAGGTGTGAGTGTTCAGCTGTGTGCGAGGGGGCTTCTGAGTGATACACCCGCGCAGGTGTGTGTATTCGTATACCCTGAAGGGCAGAAGAGAGTGGGGGTGCTGGCCTGTCCTTTCCAGCGCTCTGTTGATAACCCTTGCATTGCTCCAAAGGTTGTGTTGTCCATGGAATGAATGGCTGGGACCCTGTCCGTGGAGGGGAGGGGCAAGGCGTCTGAAGACACCTGGTTTTCATCAAAGGCCCCAGCCTCCTTGCTCTGTAGCCCCTCTTGCCCGCACCCATCCCCAACCACAGCCCAGAAAGGTGGCAGTCATTCTGCTGAGCAGTGGAGCGCTGGGAGTTGGAAGCTGGGCAGGGCGAGGAGGTGGAGTCTGCTGCAGGCTGCCTCTCTGACCAGGGACATGGGCGTTGGGGCTGATTCCTGCTTTCTCATGGACGTGTCTCCTGGAGCTGGTTCCCAGGCACAGAAGGCCCTTTTCTTCAGGGCCAGGCATGCGTGTCTGTCTGCCTCAACCCACTGGCCCCTTAGGAACGGGATGTGCAGCTGTCTGCTCTCTGCTCTCTGTTCATGATTAACTCCCCCTTCTCCCGCCCCAGGCCTGATTCCCACCCAGGCCCCCTCAGCCTTTCGAGTTCCCCGGGACTGGGAGAGTCCTGGGTTGGCAGCTGCCTGGCACTTTGTTCTCTGGGACGACTGTAGGCTCTGGAGGCTGGAACAGGCCACGGAGATCCTGTGAGCTAGGGCCTGGAGGAAGACCCCTTCACTGACTGCTGTGGTCCTCACTTCCCGTGGTCTGCATGTATTCAGCTTTCTCAGCCCATCCCAAAGTGCCTCATGAATGTGGCCTTAGCGCACAGTAATGTGAAAATTCTTCCCTGTCCATTCTCTTTTGAACTGGGATTTTTTTCAAGGACAGTGCCTTGGTTTGGGGCAGCATGTCACTAACACCTAACACCGCCTGCTTTTTTAAGGAAGGTGCTTCAAGCTTAGAGCTTTTGTCAGGCAACAGTATTGAGGTAAAATTTAATAAATTTATATTTGTTTTCATGGTAGGAATGGCAAGTGAGAACGGATTTTCATTCAGGGTTGCTATAACGTTTTCTTGTAAAATTAAGTAAAGGCTAGGCTCGGTGGCTCACATCTGTAATCTCAGCACTTTGGGAGGCCAAGGCGGGTGGTTCACCTGAGGTCAGGAATTTGAGACCAGCCTGGCCAACATGTAGAAACCCCGTCTCTACTAAAAACACAAAAATTAGCCGGGTGTGGTGGCGAATACCTGTAGTCCCAGCTACTCGGGAGGCTGAGGCAGGAGAATCACTTGAACCCAGGAGGTGGAGGTTGCAGTGAGCTGAGATCACACCATTGCACTCCAATCTGGGTGACAAGAGCAAAACACTGTCTCAAAAAACAAAAAAAAAAGTGAAAAAGTAACTTGAGGGAATTAAAACAACATAATGAACAGCAGCGCAGCATGACATTAAGACAAAGAGTCGTGGAGGTGGTGGTGAACGGCCCAACTGTGGACACCTTTGGCTGGGCTCACTGCACACACTGGCTGGAAATGGTCTTGTTTGTGGTTTCCTGTGTGTTGACCCTGTTAGTTTCCGGCAGGGATGGTCTTCCATTTTTCTCTCTTGCCCTGGTTGCATACATAAAGCTGAACATACTGTGCGTGTTTAATACATGCTGGTGGAATGGGTAAGCCTAGCACTGATGGTTGTTCCATTCTCTTCTGTTGGTGGGTTTTCTCGTGCTTTGGGGTTCCCTCTGTGGGGTGTGGGGCGTGGGTGTGACGGCTCTCGGGGCTGGAGTGGGAGTTAAGGAGGGAAATGCTGTCTATGCCCTGGAGGTGGCAAGCTTGTAGGACAGGGGCAGAAGGATGGACTCTCGCTGCCAGAACATTCTACCTCTTAGAGACTCAGGAGTCAGGGTCTGAGAGCTTATGGTTTTTTGGAGACAGCCTTGTGTTTGCAGCCACATTGGGGTTGTGGAGGGATTGAGAGGGCTGGGAACTCCAGAACAGGAGAAAGAATAATGGAACTTGCTGGGTGGATTTGGTGCCTGTATCATCCCAATTCCGTTGTTGTTTGAAGAGATGGGGGTCTCACTGTTGCCCAGGCTGGTCTAGAACTTCTGGTCTCAACCTCAAGTGATCCACCTGCCTCGGCTTTCCGAAGTGCTGGGATTACAGGTGTGGGCCCTCCTGTTACCCACTTGACCTGAGCTAGCACTTGACTTGAACTGGCTCCCACACTCCCACCTGCTGGGAAGGAGGGTCTGGCCTTCTGCTGTAGACACAGCCTACTGTGTGTGGATAAAATACACCCTATGCTAGGACAGACCTAAGGCCAGCACCCTCATCACCCTCTCTGCCATGGAGCAGAAGCAGTCCATCAGCTACCCTGTGGGTACTTGGGCGCTGTGTGCTACAGCGAGGCCGGAGAGGTGGAGGAGAAGCTCTGGGTTGTGCTGCTGCTCTTCCCTCTTCTCCACCAGGGACACTCATTTATTCTTTTTACAGACCAATTTTTTTTTTTTTTTAGACGGAGCCTCACTCTATCACCCAGGCTGGAGTGCAGTGGTGTGATCTCAGCTCACTGCAACCTCCGCTCCCCCTTCCTGGGTTCAAGTGATTCTCCTGCCTCAGCCTCCCAAGTAGCTGGGATTACGGGCGTCGGTCACCACGCCCAGCTAATTTTTGTATTTTTAGTAGAGACGGGTTTTCACCATCTTGGCCAGGCTGGTCTTGAACTCCTGACCTCGTGATCCACCTGCCTCGGCCTCCCAAAGTGCTGGGATTACAGTGAGTCACCGCGCCCGGCTTCCAGACCAATTCTTAAGTAACTACTGGGATAGTACTTGTAGCCCGCCTAACCGGCAATCCCAGGAGTGGGCCCGGGTTATTCCAATCTTTAGCTATAAAAAGATGTCCACGGCTATCTATATCTCTGATCCCCCACAAGCCCGGCAGGGAGAGGGTGGGAGGGGGGCAAGGCCAGTGGTAATGGCCTCTTCATGAATAGACCGGGTGGATTTTAGTACCACCCTGGGGCTCCCTTCCCTCCCCGCCAACTCCAGTGCCAGCAGGAAGCAGGGCTGACGCCTCCGGGCCTCGAATTTGTTTGCAGCCCCTCTCCCCTCTCCACCCAGCATGGTCTCCTCCCAGCCTGGATTTTCTGTGTTTGCTTGAACACCAGACTGTAAAAAAATACAAGACAAATTGCCTCGGGGAACCTCTTTGGCCCCTACAGGGCTGTTTCCAAAGATGGACTAATTGGCTTGTTTAAATTCCCTCCAGCCCCCGCCGGCCGCCTCTTTCCCTAGGGGGCAAAGCGGTGAGTGATGCTACGGGGGCAGAAGGGGGCTGGAAGGCCGGACAGCACGTGGAAGTGGATGAGGGGCTTGTGAGCGAGGTCCCGCGCCGAGGGTAGGGACCAGGCCCTAGTCCTGTCCCCGGGACCTGGCGCGACCCTCCGTCCTTCCTTCCCTAATGAGATGAGGCTGGTGCGGTGTGCAGGGGCGGGAGGGGTGCACGCGGTGAGTGCGTAGAGGCCAGATCGAGGGGGCGGGGAGGGTAGAGTCGGGGCAGCCCCGTCCGCCTGGAGGAAGTGGGGTCGCCGCGAAGTTGGTCCTTGACCCTGTGTGGAGTCAAACTCCCAGGGCCCGGAGATCCGGTGTCCACGCGGAGCCGACCCCAGCCCGCCCCTGCGCCCCTGCCCTGCGATCCTTGCGCGGACCACCGGGGGAGGCGGGGGGCAGAATTCGCCTCCTCCACACCCGCCCAGACCCCGGGACCCGGGCCCGAGAGCTGCGAGCCGGGGTGGGGGTGGGGGCGCCGTGCTCAGGTGCCCTCTGTCAGCGCGGGAAGGCCGGGAGGTGAGCGCGCGCGGGCAGCGTGTTTGGACGGAGGACGCGCGTTTCCGCCCAGTGCCTGTTTTCTCTGCCTGTTTTAAAGACAGTGACAGCATCGGAGAAGTATCCCGGGGCCGGGCCGGGGAGGGCGGCCGCCGCCTCTGCCTGGGGAGGGAGCCCGGGGCCGGGGTAGGAGCGGGCGAGGGAAGGCAGGGCCGGGGCCGGGGCCCAGGAGAGCGCCTGCGGGCCGCGCAAGGGGCGCCGAGTTCCCGGGAGCGTGTTCCCTCCACCCGCGCCTCGCGCCCTCTACCATCCGGGCGGCCGAGGCCGGGGCGCAGGAGGCGGGGCCGGGGCGGGTCCCGGCGCGGGCGGCGCGTCTCAGCTGGAGCGCGGAGCTGCCCGCCCGGGCCGCGCCCCGAGCGAGCCTTGGAAATGCCCGCGCCGGGGGAGCGGACGGCGGCTGCCCCGCGGGCCCCGAGGAGACGCTGAAGGTCGCCGGGAGGGAGCGAGCGCGCGGTCACCTGACCCCTGGGGCGCACCTAGGCGGGGCGGGGCCCATGCGCGGCGGAGGCCGGGGGCCGGGGCGCGGGCGCAGGGGCCGGGCGCGGAGTGGGGGCGGCGGCGGGGACAGCAGCGGGGACAGCAGCCGGGACGCGGGCGGGCGAGGGCGCGGCCGGGCGCCGCCGGCGGCCTCGCCATGTCCCAGCCCGTGGGGAGGAGGCACTGCCGAAAGGCGGGGATCCGCGCGGCCGTGGTGCTCATCGGACTCCTGCACAAATCCCGGAGGCAGAATAAAGAGAAAAGGTAAGCCCTGGACCCCAGCGTCCTCCGCTCGCCTACTCGACTCAGGTTTCCTTCGGGGCGGACTTTTCCGATGGAGGTTCGGCTCCGTCCTGGCTGGAAAAAAGCCTCCCCTCCTGGTACGGTCGCGGGGAGAGAGTTCGGAGCTTTGCCCCGAGACCTGCTGGTGTGGGGGAGCCTGGGCAGGACCTTGGCGGAATCGGGGAAGGGGGCGGCTGGGAGGGCCCTCGGGGTTGATCCCTGACCGAGAGACCCCGAGTCCGTCGCCCCCAGACCCTGCGCTTGCAGAGCGCAGCCCCTTTTCCGAAGCCTGCGGCCGCGGATAGCCTCCATCCAACCCGGCGGCTCCTTGCGCCGGGGTTGCCATTTGCTTCTCTGCAACTTGGCTGAGCCCGGGAGGTGCCTGCCTGGCTGCGATCCGCCTGCTCTGCGCGCGGTGCCGGTAGGCAAGGAGCAAGTTTGGAGGTCGCCCACCGCCCCCCCGCCCCCGCGCCCCACCACCCCGGGGTGTCTTCGGGTTTTCCGCCTTTGCCCCTTCGCCTTCCTTGAGTTTGCGCTTCTGTTTGCTCCTGGGTGTTGAAAATACTTTTCTTTAGCTATTTCAGAGACGTTTTGGACGACCTGCGTGGTGAGAGGTGTGGGGCTTGGGTGGGCAAAGGAGGTTCTGGGGAAGCGTTCTGGGCTGCAGCCCCCAGCTGCAGGTCTGACATCCACCAGACTCCACGGAGCTACCCAGGCAGGTCGTTGGCACAAAGCCTCCCTGTTCTGCTAGGGTTCATGGCAGAGCCTCCGACAATGGGGGGAGGGGAGGATTCACGCTGCCTGCCCACAGAGATGTTGCCGGGGTTGGATCCTCATTTCCAGTGGAGTTTTGGGGTGGTTAATACTGTACCCCTATAAGACACCGGAAGTAGGGCCAGAGACACCTGGGGGTGACCTGGGGGTGACCAGCAGCCTCCGGACTTGCCACAGGCTGAACGCACCTGGGGAGGCAATAGGTGGTGAAGGGGGGACTTTGAGAAGCCGGCACGGATTGCCTTTGTGGTAGGTTGTCCTCCATTCTCTCATCCCCCTTCCTATAATGTAGAGTAGCAGGACGTTTCCCACAGCATAGAATGCATTTCCAGTGAAATGACAGAAGATGACTGAGCATGGAATAACATTGAGTCACCTCGTGAGAAAGTTCTTCCCTTTTCCATTCTCTGCGAAGCCTTGTGAGTTCTTTAGGGGAAGTTTCAGGTTGGTGCGGGTAGGCCTTTGACACCTTTAAAAACACTTGCTAATCTTCCTTGTGTGACAAAGAGAGAACTGACCTCTGGCTCAGGCCCTCTAAGTGGAGCACAGTGCCTGGCTAGAACTTAGGTTGTTTTATTTATTTTTAGGATTTCCTCCTGGTTAATGGCCAGGGGTACTGATTTTTTCCCATTTGTGGTAGTGATATAAAGCATCACTTTAAATTAAACATATGAAGTCACAGAATGAATCTATTTATTTAATTAATTAATTTTTTTTTGAGGCGGAGTTTCGCTCCGTCGTGAGGCTGAAGTGCAGTGGCGGGATCTCGGCTCACTGCAACCTCCGCCTCCCGGGTTCAAGTGATTCTCCTGCCTCAGCCTCTGTAGTAGCTGGGATTGCAGGCTCCCGCCACCATGTCCAGCTAATTTTTTTGTATTTTAGTAGAGACAAGGTTTTCACCATGCAGCCCAGGGTGATCTCGAACTCCTGAGCTCAGGTGATCCACCCGCCTTGGCCTCCCAAAGTGCTGGGATTACAGGTGTGAGCCACCGCACCCCGCCAAAATGAATCTGTTTAATAGAAATAGTGGTAATAATAGTACAAGTGTTATGAAATATAGTGAAAATCCTGCAAATGGTCTAGGTATGGCTGATGCCAGGGCCATGTGTGTCTAGCAGAAAGAGCTGCTGTGGGAACTCTGGAGGGCAGTGTTCCAGGGCCGGACCCCATTGTGCCCTGGACTTTGATTCCCCTCTGTTTTCTGCCCTCCAGCATTTTATCTGTAGCGTGGTGGTGAACAAGTCAGCTCTAAAGCCAGAAGGATGGATGGGATGGCTGGTCTGAGATAACCTGGGCCTTCTTTGAGGGCTGAAAGGGAAAATGTGCTTGGTAGAAAGGCAGATGCATGGGCCCAGCTCCTGATTCTGAGTATAGGAAGGTGGTGGTCGGTGGGTGGAGAGGAAAAGCCCCTGCACCACCGAGAGCTAGACGTCCTCTCCCTGGCTCATCTGTTGACTGTGGTGTGATGACAGATTTCATCTCTGTGAGCCTCAGTTTCTGCCGCCCCATGAAGGGCTTGTGGGGCGCAAGTCAGATCATGTGAGTGGAGATGGGACTGGAAGGTCCGAGGTGCTGCAGCGGGGTGAAGGGGCTTTCATCGGCACTGCTCCCACTACTCTCCCTGACCCTGTGTCCTGGTGACCAAGGTCAGCTGTCTGGCGGTGGTGGCCCCACCAATGCAGTCAAGACCAGCCATGTTCGGCCAAGGAGGCAGCCAGGGGGGCATGGCCTGGGCAGAATGAGTCTGTGTTGGGGGATGCAGTGAGGCACAGGGAGGAGCTGGGTGGGGAGCAGGAGGGGTTGGCTGGAGCCAGGGTGCCCCAGGCCCGCGGGGTCTTTTCTTTCTTCCTGAATGCACTGTGCTCTTGCCTGCAATACAGGCAGACATTAGTGGCCTTCCCAGCCCCTGGCTTCATCCCATTCTTCTGTGGTTCCAACCATCCTGATGGCTTCGGCGGTGGACTTAACCTACCCGAGGAGAAAGAGTGATTTGTTTCCTCATGGTGCTAAGTGACCTCTGCTTCCCTGGCTGTATCTGGAGTTTCTTTGTCTTTAAGTGTCTGAAATCAGTGCAGCGAACACTATTGACCCCGGCTCTGCGGGTGCTGGTGGCCACAGGAGGCCTGGCGCAGGCTACAGCTGCCACCCTCTCTTCAGCATTCCCCAAACTCCATGCTGGGTGTTACATTTGATGAGTTCTTCCTTCCTCCCCCTGTCATCACAGGGTTGGTCAGGCTCAGGCCCCTTCTCATCCTTCCAGGAGGCTTGATCCATCCATCAATCTTCCGAGCACCTTTAATTGACAGGCGTGTGCAGATAACACTCTTGGCTCTCAGCCTGAAGGGTTGAAATGGTTGTGTGTGGCTTGCAGTGACCACCCAGTGGTCTTCTTCATCCTCCTGCTCTCTCCAGGCCGCTTGGAAATATTGCCTATTAGGTGACAGGGAGGTGTGCCAGGCAGGGTGGTAATGAGACAGGTGTCCCATATAGTCCCAGAACTAGGAGACTCCCAGGCGGCCTTGGTAGTTCCCAAGAATGGTGCCCTAAGTTCCAACTTTAATTTCCCCTTTGAGAAATGGGTGTGGCAGTCATCATTCAGGACGTGGCTGCACTCTCTGGGAGTCGTAGGGCAGCCAGGAGGTTATGCCTCTTTCTGCCCATCTTCCAGGGTTTCTGGCACATAGGATCTTGTAAAAGCAGTGGCGTGTCTGAGAGGGGATTGAGTTTGAACGTAGCTGCCAGGAGACACCTGGATGAAGCCTTCCTCAAAATTGGCGGTTTGGAAACCGTTTTGATTTTCAGAGCCTGCTTCTTATAGATGTGGGTAGTGGGGAGCTCGGCTCTCTGAGGGGGAAAACAGGCTCCTTTGCTGGGAAGGACAGTGGCAGAGGAACACAATCAAAATCTGTACGCTCTTGGCTGGGCAGATGGGTCACGCCTGTAATCTCAGCACTCTGGGAAGCCAAGGCGGGTGGATCACCTGAGGTCAGGGGTTCAAAACCAGCCTGGCCAACATGGCGAAAACCTGTCTCTACTAAAAATACAAAAATTAGCTGGGCCTGGTGGCAAGCGCTTGTAATCCCAGCTACCCAGGAGGCTGAGACAGGAGAATTGCTTGAACCCGGGAGGTGGAGGTTGCAGTGAGCCGAGATTGTGCCACTGCACTCCAGCCTGGATGACAGAGCAAGACTCTGTCTCAAAAAAAAAAAAAAAAAAAAAAGTACATTTTGAAAAATGTGGGTAAAGTCAGTGTGGCCTTGGGTGTGACTTTCTGAACTGGAGAGAGGTCATTTAGCATAATGAAAACAAGTCCACTTCTTACAGTGGGTAGTTATTTTGGGACAACTCCCATCATGGAGTTTATGAAGAGGAAAATATGGATTCACTCATTCAGCAAATTCTGGCAGGCCCTCAGGTGAGAGCCTCAAATCTACTGAATGTCATCTCTTTGTTGTGGAGTATCATATCTGGTTGGTTATTTCTGGGCAGAAAAAGCCTATTGCAATTCTTTTTTAAAAAATGTTGCTGTGGAAATTCTCAAGCATACACAAAAGTAGAGAGAATTGGGTAACATAATACCTAGTTTCGGTCATTATCAACTTATGGTCAGTCTTCTTTCGTTTATTTACCAATACACTCCTGCACAAAATTACTTTGAGGTAAATCTCAGACATTAGATATTTCATTCTTAAATATTTCAGTTTGCATCTTAAAGACAAGAATTCTTGGCCAGGCACAGTGGCTCACACCTGTAATCTCAGCACTTTGGGAGGGTGAGGTGAGAGGATCACCACTGGAATCAGGAGTTCGAGACCAGCCTGGGCAATATAGTGAGACTCATCTCTACAAAAAAGTGAAAAAAAAAAATCAATTGATCATGGTGGCATGTGCCTTTGGTCCTGGCTACTTAGAAAGCTGAAGCATGAGAGTTGCTTGAACCTGGGAGGCAGAGGCTGCAGTGAGCCCAGATCGAGCTACCATACTCCAGCCTGGGCAGCAGAGCCAGACCTGTCTCAACAATAAAACAACAGAAGGTTAAAAATTTATTAAAAAAAAAAACCATAACACTACCATTATTATACTCCTCTAAATTACCAATGATTTAATACCACATTCAGTCAGTATTTGAATTCCCCCAGTTGTCTCATAAAAGTTTTCAAAAGTTTTTTGAGTCAGAATTCAAACAGTGCTATGTGATGGGTGATGTGTCTCTTAATCTGCATTTTCCTCCAACTCTTTTTTTTTTTTTTGAGACAGAGTCTTGCTCTGTCACCCAGGCATGATCTTGGTTCACTGCATCCTCCGCCTCCTGGGTTTGGTTCAAGCGATTCTTGGGCCTTAACCTCCTAAGTAGCTGGAATTACAGGCGCCTGTTGCTACGCCTGGCTAATTTTTGTATTTTTAGTAAAGATGGGGTTTTACCATGTTGGCCAGGCTGGTCTCGAACTCCTGGCTTGCAGTGATCAGCCCACCTTGACCTCCCAGAGTCCTGGGATTACAGGAGGCATCAGCCACCCCACTCGGCCCTTCCAATTCTTTTACAGAATTTTTAATTTAAGTTAAAATTTTTTGGAGATGTGGTCTTACTCTGTCACCCAGGGTGGAGTGCAGTGGTGTGATCTCAGCTCACTGCAACCTCTGCCTCGCAGGCTCAAGCGATCCTCCCACCTCAGCCTCCTGAGTAGCTGGGATTACAGTTGCCTGTCACCATGCCCAGCTAATTTTTGTACTTTTTGTAGAGATGGGGGTTTCGTCATATTGCCAAGGCTGGTCTGGAACTCCTGCACTCAAGTGATCTGCCCACTTTGGCCTTCCAATGTGCTGGGATTATAGGTGTGAGCCGCTGTGCCTGGCCCACTAACTCTTTTTTTTTTTTTCTACAATTCGTTTACTGAAGAAACTGGACTATTTGTCTTGTGGAGTTTTCCATAGTCAGAGTTTTGTGGATGGCGTCTCCTGGTGTTATTTAGCATGTTCTGCTGTCCCTTGTGTTACTTCCAAGTTAATATTTAGTTCTAGAGGCAACATCAGAATTCGTGTTTTTTTTTTTTTTTTCGTTGTTGTTGTTTGTTTTTGTTTTTTTGGCAAGATTGTGCCATTAGTAGTTGTGTAGTTGTCTGTTTTTGTGACATTAGCCATTGTTGACTGACTTGTTTCTAGGGTTTGAACCTGAAATCGGGAGGATACTTGTGTCCTGCCATTGCAGGCAGCCCCATGAGCTGGCTGGACACGGAGGTCTGAGCCTGTGGGTTGTCCAGAGTTCTGGCCTTGGAGTCCCAGAGTCCCAGAGTCTCAGAATCCAAGAGTCCCAGAGCTGGAAGGGACACGAGATGGGAGCTGATCCACTCCCTGGCCCTGGAACAGATGGCTACTTGCTCTCTCCTTAGAAGACAGCTGGGTCCTGGCCTTTCTGGAAGGGCCTGTCTCCTGTCCTCTCCTGTCTGACGTTTGAATGACATCCGGGAGGCTGCTGTAGCTTTGAAGAACAAACATCTCCCTTTAGCCAGCTTCCCGCTATTAAATTCACCAAGGGGCTGAGGCGTTAGATGGTTTGAGTTGAAGGGACAGAATGTGAGGCACAGATGGACTTAATTCTTCGTGAGCCACTATTTTAATCTCCCGCTTCTAGTTTCCCTTATCCTCTCTCCTTGTGGTGGCCAGAGTGAAGTTTAAAACATTCACATAAAGCCAGGTCTCTCTCCTGCGGAAAGCTCTCTGTAGACTTTCCATTATACTTACTTATCTGTGTGTTTTTTTTTTTTGAGACAGTGTCACACTCTGTCACCCAGTTTGGAGTGCAGTGGTGCGATCTCGGCTCACTGCAGCCTCCACCTCCTGGGTTCAAATGATTCTCCTGCCTCAGCCTCCCGAGTAGCTGGGATTACAGGCACAAATCACTGCGCCTGGGTAATTTTTTTGTATTTTTCAGTAGAGACGGGGTTTCACCCTGTTGGCCAGGCTGGTCTTGAACTCCTGACCTCCAGTGATCCACCCACCTCCGTTTCCCAAAATGCTGGAATTACAGGCGTGAGCCACTGCTCCCGGCCCACATTTCTTTTATACTTTAAATGAATTCCGAACTCCAGAGTCCGGTCTGCACCCCCGCCTGCTTCTCCGGCCTTGCCTCCGGCTTGTCGCCCTCTCCTCCCCGTGATCGCCATGCGTCTGCTACGGGGTCTCCTTCCCCCACCTGGAACATGGCAGGTTGGGTCCTGCCTCGGGCCCTTTGCACCTGCTGTTTACAGTGAGTTCATTGCCTGTCGTTTCCTCATCGCCAGACTGTTAACTCAAACGGCATCTCTTCCGAAAGGCCTCCCCTGACGATGCCACCTAAGCGGCCCATTCCAGTCATTATTGCTTTACCCTGCTGTGTTTCCTTGGCAGCACTTCTCATTACTGTTAGTATCTAGTTTATGCAATAAACAGTTGATTAGCTGTTCCCTCCGCTAGAGCGGGCACCGTTTGAGAGAAGGGACTTTGCCTTCTTTATCTCTGGGTCTCCATTGCCCAGAATAGGAGATGCTCAGTCAATATTTGCTGAGTGAATGGATGGAAGCCCAAGAGGCTTCCTGGCTCCCCTGAGTAGAACGTGCCCACTTCCTGTTTTCCTGGGGTATTTTTCTTTTCTTTTCTTTTTTTTTTTTTTTGAGACAGAATCTCGCTCTGTCACCCAGGCTGAAGTGCAGTGGCATGATCTTGACTCACTGCAGTCTGCCTCCCGGGTTCAAGTGCTTCTCCTGCCTCAGCCTCCCAAGTAGCTGGGATTACAGGCACCCGCCACCAGGCCCAGCTAATTGTTGTATTTTTAGTAGGGACAGGGTTTCACCATGTTGGTCAGGCTGGTCTCAAAGTCCTGACCTCAGGTGATCCTCCCACCTCACCCTCCCAAAGTGCTGGGATTACAGATGTGAGCCACCATGCCTGGCTAAGTTTTGTATTTTTAGTAGAGATAGAGTTTCTCTATGTTGGCCAGGGAGGTCTCAAACTCCTGACCTCAGGTGATCTTACTGCCTTGGCCTCCCAAAGTGCTGGGATTACAGGTGTGAGCCACTGTGCCCAGCTCCCTGGGACCCTTTTAATAATCAGTGCCCTCCAAAGGGTGCCTTTTCTTGTCTGAGATTGGGGACTCTCTCCCTTCCTTCTCCTCCCTTCCCTTCTGGAAGGGATTTTGCAGAGAATTGCAGATGATCACTTGCTTGTGTGTATTTCTGGTGTTATGCCTCACTTCTGCCTAGTTTTGGGACCTGTAGACGTGAGGGCCCAGGCTCAGCCATGACCAACCATCCTGAAGCTGCGGCCGGGAGTCAGAGCTGTTGTTGACTCTGGGTTCCTGGGTCTTGGGAGCTGCGGCCTGATTGGCAGAGGCAGCCTCCCTTCACTTAATGCCGAAGAGGGGCCAGTGGGCGTCTGAATTAGTGAACAGTCGCCATTAGCCAATATACATATTTTTCTAAATGCGGTTTTATCTCTTCAGAGCCTGTGTGGTACACAGATGTGTGCTTACCAGGATGTTGCCAAATAGAGGGCGTGTCAGGCCTGCTTGGTTAAATCAACGAGAAGCTCTGTGTTCAGACGGGGGCTGCCAAAGGACCCAGGAAGCATCCCAGTCATTTTAAGCAGATGAAGCACCCCACGCCCCCTGACTCCCTGCCCCCCAGCAAACTCAGTTTCTTTGCCTACTGAATCCATAAAAAGTAAATGAGGTAGGCAACATGATTTCAGGTGTGGACGAGAGCTTTTTATTTTAATAGCTACTTTAAAAAATGAATTCTGGCAAGTGATACTGGTGTTCCATGTATGATCGTTATATAACGTTAAAAAAACCAAATTTGGGCTGGGCACAGTGGCTCATACCTGTAATTCCGGCACTTTGGGAGGCTGAGGAGGGTGGATCACTCAAGGCCTGGAGTTCGAGATCAGCTTGGCCAACACAGTGAAACCCCATCTCTACTAAAAATATAAAAATTAGGCAGGTGTGGTGGTGGGCGCCTGTAATCCCAGCTACTCAGGAGGCTGAGGCAGGAGAATTGCTTGAACCCAGGAGGTGAAGGTTGCAGTGAGCCGAGATCACACCACTGCACTTTAGCCTGGGCGTTAAAGCTAGACTCTGTCTCAGAAAAACAAAAAATAGAAAAACCCAAAATTAGTTTAAGTAAGAAAGTACGAGTCAATTTAAAGAAAAGTGTTAAGAGAAGTCACAGTCAGGTGGAACAGGGATTTGGGAAAAATGGGGAAGATGAAAATGCTTGAGGTTTAGGGAGTGCCATTGGAAGGAGGGACCCATTTCCCACATGTTAAAATGGGCCCAGCAACACCAGCGTCCTGGGGTTGGTAAAACTTGGAGGGTTGTCACAAGCCAGCACATTTGAAGGCTTGCGGTTTTCTGGTCCGCTTGCTAATGGTGTACGTGCTTATTTGTCTGTTTGTCCTAATTCTACCAGTTATTATCTCTGTATTTCAGCCAAGGAACAGAAGCTCAGAGGTCAAAGAGTATGCTAGGGGTGGAATGAAAGGTGGAGGAGCAGCGATTTTACCGGGGGTCTGTTGGGGTCTGGAGACTGCTCTTAAGTGTCATATTATTTAGGACCCAAGATAAGCATTTGTGAAGTGCCTGGCTTGTACGAAGTGCTTAGTGCAAGCTGCTGCTGCTGTGATGAGTACATTAAAGTGTAACATACGTACTGTGAGTGTCCAGGTCTTAAGGGTACAGCCTTGTGAGTTTTCACATAGCTATCTTCCTGTGTAGACACTACTCAGATTCAGATATAGCGGTTTCCGGCACCCCAGCAGGGTCTGTTATGCCTCTCCATAGTCCAGTGGCTCATACCTGTAATCCTGGCACTTTGGGAGGCTGAGGCAGAAGGATCACTTGAGGTTAGGAGTCCAAGACCCGCCTGGCCAACAGGGTGAAACCCCATCTCTACTAAAAATACAAAAATTTGTTGGGCATGGGGGTGGGTGCATGTAATCCCAGCTACTCAGGAGGCTGAGGCAGGAGAATCATTTGAACACAGGAGGTGGAGGTTGCAGTGAGCTGAGACTGCACCATTGCACTCCAGCCTGGGCGACACTCCATCTCAAAAAAAAAAAAAACAAAAAAAAACAAAGTGAGGTCAGGCCCATCACTCTAGGGATTCCACTGAGAGTGTCTGGGTGGGGCCTGGGGTAGCCTTTACATCCATGGCAGAAGGAAGAACATGGCTGGTATTTCGTAAGCTGAGATTTCTGAGTGTGGGGCTCCTGCTTGAACCCTGAGGAGGATCTCAAAGAATCCAAGCTCATTTCTTGAGGTGAATACACTGGGTTTCACCTTCCCTTCTCCTTCCAGACTGACTTAGTGGGAGCCTGAAGCCAACACTGTGTTTATTCAGTGTCCTTGGAGCAAGGGTGGATTGAAAAATTGTCACTTGCTTTTAAGCTTCTCAGTTATGAACACTCTGGTTCATGAAGGCTGGAGTTCCAGCCAAGTCTTCCCGGAGTCCTCCATGGGTGGGCGGCCTGGCGTGGAGCTGGGGGCGCCTCTGGAGACATGTCGGCCCCATGCGTGTCCTGAGACAGCTGACCTGGCCTCGTGGTTAGTCCGTCCCAAAGGCAGGAGGGGGCAGACCTGTGGATTAGAGCCGTCCCCTCCCTTTGTCTTTGCCTCTCCTCTGCCCTTTTCTCTTCTTTACTGTAAAGATCTTTATCAGCCATACTGAATGCTGTGTGGTAGGATCAGGGCACCATGTTGACACCTGTTGTCAGAAGGGCTTACTCTGGCGGGTAAAGTACAACCCTACTAGGGAGGTATTACTCGCCCCTGGTTTATGGATGGCACTGAGTTACAGTCTGGTAAGAGTGGAGGCAGAGCTGGGCACAGTAGCTCACTCTTGTAATCCCAGCGCCTTGGAAAGCTAAGGCAGGTGGATCACCTGAGGTTGGGAGTTCGAGACCAGCCTGGCCAACATGGTGAAACCCCGTCTCTACTAAAGATACAAAAATTTTCTGGGCCTGGTAGTGCGCGCCTGTAATCCCAGTTGAGATTACGGGCATGTGCCACCACGCCCAGCTAATTTTTGTATTAATTGTCTCAGAGGCTGAGACAGGAGAATCACTTGAACCTGGAAGGCGGAGTTTGCAGTGAGCCAAGGGCACGCTATTGCACTCCAGCCTGGGCAACAAGAGTGAAATTATATCTCAAAAAAAAAAAAAAAGAGTGGGGCAGGAACCCCTGGTTCTTCACCGTCATGTCCTGTGTGTAGCATGACGCCGTCCTGACTCCAGAGAGTGCAGACAGCAGCAGCCCTCCACCTAGGAGCTTGCAGTCTGAGGTGGAGGTTGGGAGCTGGCCCCGCGGTCTCCTCCTGTCATTAGGAAACCTGTCGTCTGGAGCAGACGCCTTCCTAGGTGCTGGGGACGCAGCAGTGGGCAGCACAGAAGCAGAGCCCTGCCTGCTGGCGCGTCCAGGCCCGATGGGCTTTGTTCAGCCCACACACTTTGTTTTTTCCTTTGGAGCTGATATTTTAAAATTGGAAGATTCCACATTGTGAATCTGTTTTCCAGTCATGAGAAATCAGAAGCTCTGAGAACACTGGCTGGCCTGGCCTTCCCTCATGACACCTCAGCTTCCAGCTACCTGTGCAGTGCAGGGCTGCAGCCTCCTGCCTCCTGCAGCCCACCTGCGCCTGGCCACACCTGTGCTACCACCCCTCCCTTGAAGGATGGGGTGTACATCCTTCCCTCCTGTGGGAAGCAGGAGGCCTGGGCTTGGGGGCGCTGGGTGGGATTCTGTGAACAGAGGCGGGGGCGGCATCCTCGTCCCACCAGTCTCACACGTCCTTCGGGCCTTCTTGGTCTTGGGCATATCCATTATGATGGAAAAGGGGGGTCCTGGCAGCCTAGTGGGGCTCCCTGTGGGAGCTGGGCTGCAGAATGGCCACTGTGGATTTGTCTTCAGATTCCTCCTCCCTTTCCCTCCTGAGTCACCCCCAAATACAATGACAGACGTTATGGGAGGCTGTGCATTGCAGCACAGAAACTCAGGAAAAACGTGAGAAGGGACAGACAGGAGCACTCAGGGGTCCCCGCTCTGGGCCTGCAGGGCTGGCACTTAAGTGTCACTTACCTCATTTTATTCTCTGCGAGACACTGATTATCTTTATCTTCGTTTTTTATAGAGGAGAATGCTGAGGTTCAAAAGGGATCGCATATCCAGTGTCACCCAACTGGTATAACAGGGCTGGGGTTCCAATCCGTCCAATGCCAAATTCTGTGCTTTTTCTCCCACCACCAACTACATGATGACCGTGGCTGAGGTCCTCAGCCCACCGTGTTACGGTCCAATGAAGCGGACTGTAATGCAGCTCAGAGGAGACCAGGTGTCCTGACCAAGACTTCCAACACGTGCAGAACTCTGCACCCTATGACGTTCTGGTTATTTTTAAAGGAAGGGACCAGATGGGTCTGTGGAACAGTTGGGCTTCTTTTGAATACTTAGCCTAAGCTAAGGGGAGGGTGAAGCCGAGAGGAAGGGAAAAGTCTGTCCTGTCCAGCTTTAGATAAGCTGAAAGGTCTCCCGGCTGCTGGCCTCACTCATGAGAACAAAAATTCTCACTTCTTGATGTGAACAGGAAGGTCCCGGCTGCAGCCTGGGTTACCTGTGCCATCTGTATTTTAACAGAACGTTTATTTTAGTAAGATCTTTAATCTGAGCTGCAAAGGCAGAAACAGTGTGTAAATCAACAGGTAACTGACACAGGCCATCTGAAAACAGGATCTGCAAATGTGCCAGCAAGGGCTTTTGAGAGTGACAGCAGTAAAGGCTCCTGATGGACGGCAAGAAGTCCCCCAAGGGCACAGCCACACAGAGGCGGGCGGCAGCCGTGGTGCACGTGATTGGAGCTGAGGTGCCTGGCTGCCACGTCACAGCTCCCCCGACCCCCAGCCCCACTTCTAGAAAGGGCTGCCAGCCCCTTTCTCCTCCACGAGTGCAAATGCAGGCTGCAGTCCCTCCTTAAATGGGCTGTGTCCCAAACGCTCCTTCACTCATTCAGTTCACCTCTGTCGATATCTGGGTGCCCTCCCTTCCTGCAGCAGCCCGTGCTCCTGAAGGGGAGGTCAACCCTGGAATGTGAACCCAGGACAGTAGAGGGGAGGTGTGGAGAAGGGGTGCAGGGAGCCCTGGAGGTCAGAAGAAAGGGAGGCCGCCCAAGGAAGGCTGCCTGGAGTAGGTGGCATTTGAGGTGGGCTGTGGAGACTGGATAGGGTATCTGAAGGGAGAGATGGAGTGGGAAGCATGTCCCAGGTGAAGGAGACAGTGGAAGCAAAGGGGCCAAGATAGAAAAACAGGGGCCTGGGCCGGGTGCAGGGGCTCACACCTGTAATCCCAGCACTTTGGGAGGCCGAGGCAGGTGGATCATGAGGTCAGGAGTTCGAGGCCTGCTTGGCCAACATGGCGAAACCCCGTCTCTACTAAAAATACAAAAAGTTAGCCAGGCATGGTGGTGAGTACCTATAGTCCCAGCTACTTGGGAGGCTGAGGCAGGAGAATCGCTTGAACCCGGGCGGTGGAGGTTGTAGTGAGCTGAGATTGTGCCACTGCACTCCAGCCTGGGCGACAAAGCGAGACTCTGTCTCAAAAAAAAAAAAAAAAAAAAAAAAGGAAAAAAGGGGCCTGCTCAGATCCCACCCCGACAGTGGTGTACAAGGTCTTGTGCTGGGGAGTGGGGGGAGATGAAGCTGTTAGGGCAGCCTGGGGCTGTTTCGTGTTTGGTGTTAAACACTGGGGAAAGAAGGACAGGTCAGGCCATGGGGGAGCTTCCCTGCTCCCCGCCTCCCTTAGACCCAGGGCAGTTGGTACCCCCGTTAGTACACAGAAGCAGAGTCAGTCAGTATTACATGTGAAACAATTCTATAACATTTGTATTACTGTGATTTTTATTAAATAAAGGTTTGGGGCCTGAGGATCTTCGTGTTGGTGGGGCAGTAGATGATATCCCCAAATGTCCCTTCTGATTGGTAATATTTTATTTTATTTATTTTTTGAGGCATGGTCACCCTCTGTCACCCAGGTTGGAGTGCAGTGGCATGATCTCAGCTCACTGCAATCTCTGCCTCCCAGGTTCAAGCGATTCTTCTGCCTCAGCCTGCTGAGTAGCTGGGATTACAGGTGTGTGCCACCATATCCAACTAATTTTTATATTTTTAGTAGAGATGGGGTTTCTTCATGTTGGCCTGGCTGGTCTTGAACTCCTGACCTCAAGTGATCCACCTACCTCGGCCTCCCAAAGTGCTGGGATTACAGGCATGAGCCACTGCACATGGCCTATTTTTAATTTTAGAGGTAGAGTCTCCCTGTGTCACCCAGGCTGGAATGCAGTGGTGCAATCTCGGCTCACTGCAACCTTCATCTACGAGGTTCAAGTGATTCTCCTGTCTCAGTCGCCCAAGTAGCTGGGATTACAGGTGCCCACTGCCACGCCCAGCTAATTTTTGTATTTTTTTCTTTATTTTTTTATTAAAAAAAATTTCATATTTTTAGTAGAATTGGGATTTCTCCATGTTGGCCAGGCTGGTCTTGAGCTCCTGACCTCAAGTGATCCACCTGCCTCAGCCTCCCAAAGTGCTGGGATTACAGGCAAGAACCACCGCACCCGACCTCTGATCAGTAACTTAGCTGATTGTCAAGAAACTTTTGGTTGCATCTGACAGGCCTCAGTTCAAATTAATGTAAAGAGAAAAAGAAGTTTTTGGGTTTAGGCAGCCGGGAAGTTCAAGAGGGATGGATTCAGGTATGGCTGGATCCAGAGCTGCAGTGAAGTCCTTGGACACTGGTTCTATCACCCCGTCTCTAGGCTGTGCTTTCCTTTGGGTTGCCTTCATCTTTCATGCTCAGGTATCTGCAAAGATGGGCAATGGCTGCTGCAGGCTGACGTTCTAGCTGCCTAGTGATACCCACAGGAAGAGCCAATCTGTTTCCCAGTAATTTCAGCAGATGTCCAAGGGATGGCTCACGCTGGACATAGAGTGAGTCACATACCCATCCCTGAACTTTGGCCAGAGGGATGGTATACACTGATTTATGAAGTCTAGGTCTTACTCCCACCCCTGGTTCCAGGGATAGAGGGACTTGGCTGGGAGTGCAGGAGGGATGGGTCACCTGAGGAAATCTGGCACCTTGCTCTCAGAAGATCAGGGGATGGAAGCTGGGCAGGAAAAATGCCAACAGCTGTCCACTCCACTGGCCCTAGTGGCTTAGTTGATGGGCTGATCTTGGCACAGTCTTGTCAGCTTGGCTGGTGGCTGCAGCTGCTGGTACCCTCCCAGATGCAGGGATGCCTCCTTCAGCCTCAGCTGGGTGAGGTGTGCTTTCTTCTTCTTTGTGGATGCAGCTCTTGGATCCCCAAGACTTCGGTAGTAAACACACTTCCTGGGCTCTTTTCTGAGTCCATTCTGAAGGTTGAAGCAGTTAGCTGTGTGACCACACTGGACCTGGCTGAGAGGACAGCCTGGGTTTGCTTGGGGTTGGCCTTTGGCTCTGGGGTTGGATAATGCATCCCCGTCCTGTTTTGCTGATGCTTTTTGGCGTCCAACTGTGCTCCACCCCAGCAGGTCCAGATTCCTTGAATACAGATTGCCCCTCTTTCCAGACATCTGCCAGTGGATACTCTTGGTCACAGGCCCTGGCTGACAGGCGGGCTGGCTCTTTGCTATCCAACCTCCTGGTGGAGGGCGAGGCCCAGAGGAAGTCTCAGGGTTCTTAAAGGTAGGGGCCTCTAGATAGCAAAGACATGGCTGCAGAAGGGCAGAGGAGTGGCCTCAGGAAAAACCCAGGGCGATAATGATTTGGAATGTACATGGCGTCAAACCTGTGGCCCTCGGTTTTCCCATGTATGAAATGCAACTAAGACTAATGTATTCCTTAAAAAACAAGTGAAATGTGTTTGTGTGTAAACAAAAATCTTATTCAGCAATTCCTTTACTAGAGGTGCAATTTTTTTTTCTTTGAGAAGGAGTCTTGCTCTGTTGCCCAGGCTAGAGTGCAGAGGCGCGATCTCAGCTCATTGCAACCTCCACCTCCCGGGTTCAAGCGATTCTCCTGCCTCAGCGTCCTGAGTAGCTGGGATTACAGGCGTGTGCCACCACACCCAGCTAGGTTTTGTAATTTTAGTATGGACAGGGTTTCACCATGTTGGCCAGGCTGGTCTTGAACTCCTGACCTCAGGTGATCCGCCCGCCTCAGCCTCCCAAAGTGCTGGGGTTACAGGCGTGAGCTGCCTCACCTGGCCAGAACAGATGAGTGTTTGATTCCACTTTGTCTCAGTCTGTTTGAGCTGCTATCACAAAATACTACAGACTGGGTGGCTTCAACCAACATTTACTCCTCACCGTTCTGGAGGCTGGAGAGTCTACGTTCAAAGTCCTGGCAGATGTGGTGTCTCCTGAGGGCTCACTTCCTGGATCACAAACAACGGTCACCTTGCTGTGTTCTCAGATTGTGAAGGGGCGGGGGAGCTCTCTGAGGCCTCTTTTCCAAGGCACTGGTTCCATTCATGGAGGCTCCACCCAATCACCTCCCAAAGGCCCCTCTTCCTAATACCATGACATGATGAGTTAGGATTTTAACACAGACATGTTAAGGGGTACACAAATGTAGTCTATATACTCATGTAGTATACAGTATGCTTATATGAGGTACCTAGAATAGGCAAATTCGTAGGGACAGAAAGTGGAATAGAGGTTGCCAGGTGTTGGAGGGAAAGGCAGTTTTTGTTTAATGGGTGGACAGTTCCTGTTTGGGATGATGATGACGTTCTGGAAATGGGCAGTGGTGTTTATTGTACCACAGTGTAAATGCCAGTGAATTGCAAACTTAAAAATGGCTAAAATGGTTAAAAAACCTCAACAAACTTTATTCAGAACCTTAGCGTGTCTAGTAGAAAAAGTGTTTCTCTGGTTGAAGATACTGTGGGCTGGTAGGTCGCTGTCACCTGGTCTGCACGAGTGCTCAGCTGAGTTGGAAACCAGAGTGCCTTAGGGACTCCAGGAAAGCACCAGCCCTCCCTTCCCCAGCTGCCATGTTCTGAAGCTGAAGGTCCCTAAGGCTCTGTGCTGCCCAAGCTCACAGCCCCACTGAGGGTCATGTGTTGCTGAGAAGATCAGGTCTCGGAACAGGTGTGAGAAGCGCTGGGCCACTGCCTGCGAGCTCCCCTCTCATCCTGACATTTCCCTTTCCTGCAGTCTCGGGCTCATGGACAGCCGCTGACCAGCACCCTATGGTGTTCTCCCAGGAGGCTGTCTGGTGAGCGGGGACGCTGGGGGCTTAGCAAGTAGCCCAGGAGGAATGTGGCTCCGGCCATGCGAGTGGAGGGCTTGGGTTTAGTGACCACAATGTGGATGCCCTCTGTGACCTGCCGGCCTGCCTTGAGACAGGCAGCCGCTACCCGAGGGTATGTTGCCCTGCAGAGCAGGCCTCAGGGGTGGGATTTGTGCGACCCTTGACCTGGCATGGTCTCAGAACCTTCCTCTGAGTGCACTCTGTGCTGCTGCTTCATGACATTTTCTTTTTTTTTTTGAGATGGAGTCACGCTCTGTCACCCAGGCTGGAGTGCAGTCAGTGGCGCAATTTTGGCTCACTCCAACTTCCACCTCCCTGGTTCAAGCAATTCCCCTGCCTCAGCCTCCCGAGTAGCTGGGATTACAGGTGCATGCCACCACACCCGGGTAATTTTTTTGTATTATTATTATTATTTTTAGATGGTGTCTCGCTCTGACACCAGGCTGGAGTGCAGTGGCACAATCTCGGCTCACTGCAACCTCTGCCTCCCAGTTCAAGTGATTCTTCCGTCAGCCTCCCGAGTAGCTGGGACTACAAGCGCACACCACCACACCCAGCTAAGTTTTGTATTTTTTAGTAGAGACGGGGTTTCACCATGTTGGCCAGGCTGGTCTCAAACTCCTGACCTCAGGCAGCCCACCTGCCTTGGCTTCCCAAAGTGCTGGGATTACAGGCATGAGCCACTGTGCCAGGCCCCATCTGTTTTTTTAGGAAATGTTTATTATATTTTTAATATCCTTGTTACTTGCTGAAAATTTAGAAAACCCAGAAAAGTACAAAGATTAAAATAAAAATCACTTGGCATCCCAGAAGAGAGACTGTAGCAATATTAACATTTAATATGTTTACTTGTGGTCTTCTTTCCTATGCAAAAGCACACCCTCTCTCGTAATATACTTATATCTGTATCCACATCCGTTTCTCTGTATTGTAATGAAATCGGGACTATGCTTTAGGTGCAATATATTAGTCAAGACCCTTGGTGGCCAGGAAAAGCCCCACATCCCTGCTAGCCGATGTTTAGCTCACGCCCTCTCTGCCCTCCCATACCACAGAACGTCCTGAAGCTCTGGCTTTGCCTCTCACCAGTGCCCAGCGGCCACTCTGGTTCTGAACCCAGTGGTCACCCTCTGCCCTCCTTTCAGCACCGCTGACGCAGCCTCATACTCGCTTCTTCTCAAACGGCTGTCTTCATTTTGCTCATGACTGTCGAGCTAGAGGAAGAAACTGAGGGAAAATTAACAGAGTTTGCTTGGGCCAAGAGTGAGAACAGCTGCCAGGGACACTTCCAAGTTACCTTGCTGATGGCTCCTTTTGACCTTTGTTACAAGCAGGTTATTTTTTTTTTTTTGAGATGGAGTCTTGCTCTTGTCGCCCAGATTGGAGTGCGATGGCGTGATTTTGGCTCACTGCAACCTCCGCCTCCCGGGTTCAAGCGATTCTCCTACCTCATCCTCCCGAGTAGGAGTAGCTGGAATTACAGGTGTGTGCCACCACACCTGGTGAATTTTTGTATTTTTAGTAGAGACAGGATTTCGCCGTGTTGGCCAGGCTTGTCTCAAACGCCAGACCTTAGATGATCTGCCTGCCTCGGCCTCCCAGAGTGCTGAGATTACAGGCGTGAGCCACTGCCCAGCCACAAGCAGATTTTTAAAGGCAAAGGGGACAAGGAGTGGGGTGATACCACCCACGCCGCTGGATGGGCATTCTCACTGGTTAAGGTAACACTGGCTGTGCACTGTTGAGTTCTAGGATCTGAGTGATAGTGTCCAGTGTGTGGCTACTTGGCGTCAGTTAGTCTACAGCCCCTGTAGCAAGTGGCTTCAAGAAGTGATTACTGGCTGGGCGCAGTGGCTCACGCCTGTGATCCCAGCAGTTTGGGAGGCCGAGGTGGGTGGATCACCTGAGGTCAGGAGTTCAAGACCAGCCTGACCAACATAGTGAAACCCCGTCTCTACTAAAACATACAAAAAAAATTAGCCAGGTGTGGTGGTGGGTGCCTATAATCCCAGCTACTCAGGAGGCTGAGGCAGGAGAATCACTTGAACCCAGGAAACAGATATTGCAGTGAGCCGAGATGGCGCCACTGCACTCCAGCCTGGGCGACAGTGCGAGAGTCTATCTTAAAAAAAAGAAGTGATGACTTAGCTCATGGTGGTATAAGAGGGACTGCTGTTGCGTTTCGCTCTCTGGGCCTTTCTTTCTCGTGACAGTGGTGGCTTGCCTCCTGGTTTCCCTCTGTCTTGCAGCCTGTCCATCTCATCCTCCTCCTCTGTTGGCCCTCCACGTGCTGTTGTACCTGGGCCCCTTCATCTTCTCTGTCTCCCTCAGTGATTTCCACTCGGATGTCCGATACGTGTTCCAAGGTGAACATGTCCACAGTGGAATTCCAGGTCTTCATTCTGGCCCCCACCAAAGTCATTCTTCCTGTAGACTTCCCCAGCTTGACTTCTCTACATTGTTTTTTATCGATGAAAAGAATCGAACTCGGTAAAATATTCGAAGAGATTTGTTCTGAGCCAAATATGAGTGACCAGTGGTCTGTAATAAAGCGCCAGGAGATCCTGAGAACACGAGGCCAAGGTGTTTGGGCTACAGGTTGGTTTTGTACGTTTTACAGAGACATGAGACATCAATCCATACATGTAAGATGTACATTGGTTTGATCTGGAGAGGCAGGAATCGGGGGTTTTGTAGGGTCATAGGTGGATTCAAAGATTTTCCGATTGGCAGATTGTTGAGAGAGGTTTTTTTTTTTTTGAGATGGAGTCTCACACTGTCGCCCAGGCTGGAATGCAGTAGCTCTGTCTCGGCTCACTGCAACCTCTGCTTCCTGCATTCAAGCAATTCTCTTACCTCAGCCTCCCTGGTAGCTGAGATTACAGGCACCCACCACCACACCTGGCTAATTTTTTGTATTTTTAGTAGAGATGGGGTTTCACCATGTTGGTCAGGCTGGTCTCAAACTCCTGACCTTGTGATCTGCCTGCCTCAGCCTCCCAAAGTGCTGGGATTACAGGCGTGAGCCACCGTGCCTGGCCAAGAGTTTATCTAAAAACCTGGAATCAACAGGAAGGAATGTCCGGGTTAAGATAAGCAGTTGTGGAGACCAGGGTTTCCTCATGTGGATGCGGCCCCCAGGTAGCAGGCTTCAGGAGTTGAGATTGCAGACGTTTCTTACAGACTTGGCGTCTGTTCCATCCATGCCGCTGTTGATGCTGGTCAGCTGGGCCTGAATTCCAAAGGAGAGGGGAGCATAATGAGGCATGTCCAACCACCCCTGCCCAGTATGGCCTAAACTAGTTTTTTAGGCTGACTTTCCAATGCCCTCGGCTGAGGGGCAGGTGCGTCAGTCGGTTGGGGGATTTAGAATTTTGTTTTTGGGCTGGGCGTTGTGGCTCACGCCTGTAATCCAAGCACTTTGAGGGACCAAGACAGATGGATCACAAGGTCTAGACATCTAGATCATCCTGGCCAACATGGTGAAACCCTGTCGCTAGTAAAATACAAAAAAATTGGCTGGGTGTGGTGGCAGCGCCTGTAGTCCCAGCCACTCGGGAGGCTGAGGCAGGAGAATTACTTGAACCTGGGAGGCGGAGGCTGCAGTGCACTGAGATGGTGCCACTGCACTCCAGCCTGGCAATAGAGCAAGACTCGGTCTCAAAAAAAAAAAAGATACAAAAAATTAGCCGGGTGTGATGGCGCACCTGTAGTCCAGCTACTCGGCAGGCTGAGGCAGGAGAATTGCTTGAACCTGGGAGGCGGAGGCTGCAGTGAGCCGAGATCTCTAGCCTGGTGATGGCGCAAGACTGTCTCAGGAAGAAAAAAACATTTGGTTTTTGGTTTACATTCTTATTCCCCACGTCCACTTTGTCAGCATGTTCTGTCGCTGCCTCCCTGACGCATCCAGAGTCTGACCACGTCTCCCATCTCCGCGCAGTCATTCGAGGCCAGTCCATCGGCAGCTCTCACCAGGGTTGTTGAGGAACCTTTCCACCGGCCTCCCTGCTGCCGTGTTTTCTCCCTTTACAGTCCGTTCCCAACAAAGCAGCCAGAGTGATCCTTTGAAGCTGTGTGACACTTCACATCTCTGCTCTGCTTACAAATCTCCCTACCTGGCTAGGCATGGTGGCTCATGCTTGTAATCCCAGCACTCTGGGAGGCCAAGGTGGGTGGCTCACCTGAGGTCAGGAGTTCAAGACTAGCCTGGCCAACATCGTGAAACCCCGTCTCTACTAAAAAAATACAAAATATTAGCTGGGTGTGGTGGTGGGCGCCTGCAATCCCAGCTGCTCAGGAGGCTGAGGCATGAGGATTGCTTGAAGCTGGGAGGTGGAGGTTGCAGTGAACTGAGATTGTGCCACTGTTCTCCAGCCTGGGTGACAGAGTATGACTCTGTTTCAAAAACAAGCATAGTGAATGAATGCTTGAAATGTGGTTCTCATGGTGAGGGTGACAGGAAGCCATTCCAAGGCCTTACGTGGGGGGCTCCTATGATCAGGTTGACATTTTTGGATGGTCCCTCTAGCTCCTGGGGGAGACAGCTTGGGAGTGGGACCAGAGTGGGATCCTGGAGATTGGCTGGGAAGATGTGGAGGGGGGTTGGGGGATCATGTGGAGGGGGGTTGGGGGGGGGTTGATAGACCTGAGAGAAGTGTAGGAGGCAGAGTGAAAGGGTTGTTAGGTATGTGCTTAATATGTGTATATTTTTTCGGACTCTCACTCTTGTCGCCCAGGCTAGAGTGCAGTGATGCAATCTTGGCTCACTGCAACCTCTGCCTCCTGGGTTGGAGCAACCTCCTACCTCAGCTTCCGGAGTAGCTGGGATTACAGGTGTGTGCCACCACTCCTGGCTAATTTTTGTATTTTTAGTAGAGAAGGGGTTTTGCCATGTTGGTCAGGCTGGTCTTGAACTCCTGACCTCAGGTGATCCACCCACCTCGGCCTCCCAAAGTGCTGAGATCACAGGCGTGAGCCACTGCACCCGGCCTATGCTTAATATACGTTCACTGGTACACATGTCACCTGGCATCCTGTTGAAACACAGATGTCCAGAGGTGGGTCTGGGCTGAGTCCTGGAGTCTGCTTCCAGGTGACATTATGCTGCTGCTGGGGCCACGCTTTGAGTAGCAAGGGGTTGGCTGTCAGAGATAAAGGAAGGGGAGTCGGGAACACTTTGTGCCTTTAATTGTGAGAGCATCCAGGAGGAGCAGGTTGGGGTAAACAATGAGGCCTCTCCGGACACACTGGGTTCGAGGGGCCTGTGAGGCCCCATGTGAGTATGTGGCATCTGCAGCTCAGCCTGGGCTGGCAGTGGAAAATGGGGAGTCATCCTTGGGTTGGTGGGTGCAGCCTTGGTGTGGGTGACGCTGAGTGGGAGAGGGTGCAGGGAGGGTGGTCTGGGCTGCAGGGGTCGCTCTCTGTGAGCCGAATCGCTGACTGGAAAGGTGTGTCACCCAGGTTAGAACGCCTAACCAACACCCTTGACTCAGGGCAGGAGTGTCCCTCACTGGCTTCTGCTGTTTCATCAGCCTAACTAAGGAAGGGAGCAGGAGCCTCTCCCCCGAAGGAGGAGGCAGCCTGTGGACGTGGGAAGGAAGCCGATAGCCCTGGCTCTCGCCGAGGAGGAGGAGCAGTGTCTCTGGTGCTGGTGCAGCTGTCCCAGCAGGCCTGTCCTGGAGCATTTGGGTGTCCTTGCTGCCCAGGAGCCCCACGGCAGACTCAGGCAAACCTGGGCCCAGAGCCCATGTAGCCACCTGGTAGCTGGTTGAGCACGGGCAAGGCGCTGTAGTTCCCTGGGCCCTGGTGTTCTCATCCGTGTGACGGGGTCATAATAGTGCCCTCTTCACGTGATGGTGCCGAGATCGGTGAGATGGGGTGTGTAACATGCTGAGCCCGGAGGCCGGCGCTGGCCAGTGCCCAGCAGGGTTCTCACAGTTATCTCTGGAGGGCATGGCACAGTCAGGATGGACACTGGCTTTGTCC
Source organism: Cheracebus regulus (assembly GCA_963574635.1). Classification (NCBI taxonomy): domain Eukaryota; kingdom Metazoa; phylum Chordata; class Mammalia; order Primates; family Pitheciidae; genus Cheracebus; species Cheracebus regulus. The sequence goes on from CAUYQU010074329.1 coordinate 98,477, forward strand.
TCCTTCCCTGCCCTGCCCGCTGTTTGCACCTGGCTTGGCCCCACCTCCGAGCTCTTCTTTTTTTGAGACAGTCTCACTCTTGTCTCCCAGGCATGAGTGCAGTGGCGCCATCTCTCTCACTGCAACATCCGCCTCCTGGGTTCAAGTGATTCTCCTGCCTCAGCCTCTCGAGTAGCTGGGACTACAGGCATGCCACCATGCCTGGCTAAGTTTTGTATTTTTAGTAGAGACAGGGTTTCGCCATGTTGGCCAGGCTGGTTTCAAACTACTGACCTCAAGTGATCTGCCTGACTTTACCTCCCTGAATAATGGGATTACAGGGGTGAGTCACCTTGCCCTGCCACAAAACCCTTCAGTTATATTGAAAGTCCCTGCTTCCTTCCTGTTGGGCCCCTCTCCTTGCCTTGAGCCCTCTCACTCCATTCAGATCCATCCCCAGCGATGTCTCCTGCTCTGAACCCCCCGGTACCTATGCATTCAAGCTCATCTCTCGTCCATTCCTTTTTTCCTCCTGAGCCCTAAGTAATCCTTGGAGAGGTCGGTGTCGGGTGGAGGGGCAGGATCATCTGCTGTCGGTCCAGATCTCCTAAGAGAACGCAGGGTCCTTCAGGCTGGGTGGGTGCTGAGTATCCAAAGGGGACCAGGTGGGCCTGATTCCTGCCCTCCTAGAGCTCACTATCCAGCAGGAAGGACAGGCACCGGACTGGTCTTGACAACTGAGGGGCTGGGAGCAGGGTGCCGTGATGGGAGACAGCACAGGTTCCCGATGTATGACGTTGGAAGGGAGGGACATTCAGGCAGAGACCCGGGGGATGATTAGGATACAGGAAGGTGAAGACTGGGGTGGGATGGGAGTATGGGTGAAAGGAGAAGGGTCTACGCAGAGAGAGTAATGTGAATTGTGGGGGGCTCATCGCAGGAACCCGCAGGCTTTGTAGACCAGATGGGGCAGGTGTGGAGAGGAAGTGAGGGGCAGGAGATGAGGCTGGATGGGGCCATCGGGACAAGGGGGTGCAGAGAGCGGGTTTGAGCCACATGGTGGTGGGAGCTGTGGAAGGAGGACAGAATAATCCACCTCACATTGATTTTTTACCCTCTTTTTTTTTCATTATGATATAATACACATCACATGCAATTTATCACTTGAATCATTTATAAAGTGTTCAGTTCAGTGGCATCAAGTCCTGGTCACAGTGTTTTGCCATGATCACTACCATTCCCCAGACCCTGCTCATGTCCAGATGGAAGGTGGAGCCGTCAGCCGCCACTCCTTCCCCTGCCTCCGACATCCCTAAGCAACTACTAATCTACATACTGTCTCTGTGGATTTGCCTGCCCTGAGCATTTCCCGATGCAGGTTGGGTATCTCTTATCTGACATGCTTGGGGCCAGGTGTTTTGGATTTTGGATTTTTCTTTTTTTGGACGTTGCTGTGTTTCTGTTGTACTTACTGGTTGAGCAACCCTAATCTGAAAAATTCAAAATCTGAAATGTGCCAATGAGGTCAGGTGCGGTGGCTCACACCTGTCATCCCAGCACTTTGGGAGGCCGAGGCGTGGATCACTTGAGGTCAGGAGTTTGAAATCAGCCTGGCCAACATGATGAAACCCCATCTCTACTGAAAATACAAAAATTAGCCAGGTGTGGCGGTGGGCGCCTGTAATCCCAGCTCCTCAGGAGGCTGAGGCGGGAGGATCACTTGAACCTGGGAGGCGGAGGTTGCAGTGAGCCGAGATCACACCACTGCCCTCCAGCCAGGGTGATAGATTGAAACTCTGCCTCAAAGAAAAAAGTGCCAGTTAGCATTTCCTTTGGGCACCATGTTGGCACTGAAAAAGTTTAGGAAGCATTGTGGATTTCGGGTGTTTGGATCTGGGATGCTTACTACGTAAATGGAATCACACAGTAAGTGGTGTCTGTGTCTGGCTTCTTCCACTAGCTGGCGCTCATCCATGCTGTAGTATGTGTCAGTAATAGTACTTCATTCCTCTTCAGGGCTGAATAACATTCCTTTGCATTGATGTGCCACATTTTGTTTATCCACCCATTCATGGGTATTTGGTTTCTTTTTCACCTTTGATTATCGTGAATAGTGTTGCTGTGAACATTTGTGTACATGTTTTGTTTGGAAATGTTTTTTGGAATGGAATTGCTGGGTCATAGGTAATTCTATGTGTAACTTTTTGAGGAGCCTCCACACTTTTCTACAATGGGCTACAATTTCTCCGCATTCTCGATAACCTTTGTTGTTATGTGTTTCATCTTTTCTCCAGATGATGATCATCCTAGTGGGTGTGATCTGCTTTTTTTTTTTAATATTAATTTTTTTTTTTTTAGAGAGAAAAGTAGAAAGAAAGAAACAGTAAAAGAAAGAAAGAAAAAAGAATGAAAGAGAGAAAGAAAGAGGAAGAGAAAGAGGGAGAGAGAATGGGATTCTTGTTTTATTGCCCAGGCTAGAATACAGTCTAAAAATGGGTATTAAAAACCTCTTTTATGCCAATAATT
>CAUYQU010074332.1:0-14036 GCA_963574635.1 Cheracebus regulus
AACACCGCATGTTCTCACTCATAGGCGGGTGTTGAACAATGAGAACACATGGACACAGGGAGGGGAGCACTATACACTGGGGTATGTTGGGGGGAAATGGGGGAGGGACAGTGGGGGGTGGGGAGTTGGGGGGAGATAGCAGGGGAGAAATGCCAGGTATAGGTGAAGGGGAGGAAGGCAACAAATTACACTGCCACGTGTGTACCTATGTAACAATATTGTATGTTCTTCACATGTACCCCAAAACCTAAAATGCAATAAAAAATAAAATAAAATAAAATAAAATAAAATAACTGCACCAGTAATTTTTTTTTTCACATTAATTCTCACAGCTAGCTGCGTTCTTCATCGACGTACGAGCCGACAGCAATATTTTTAAATGAAACCCTAAGACTGGAAAAATAAGAAATTTTACTCTTATTCAAAATCAGGCCAGGCACAGTGGCTCACACCTGTAATCCCAGAACTTTGGGAAGCTCAAGTGGGTGGATCACTTGAGCTCAGGCATTCAAGACCAGGCTGGCCAACATGGTAAGACCTCATGTCTACTAAAAATACAAAAAGTAGCTGTGCATGGTGGTGCACACCTGTAATCCCAGCTACTTGGGTGGCTGAGACACGAGAATCCCCTGGACCCGGGAGACAGAGGTTGCAGTGAGCCAAGATCATATCACTACACTCCAGCCTGGATGACAGAGCAAGACTGTCTCAAAAAACAAAAAAACAAAATCAGTGTAAGAAAATAAGTGACTTAAACTCATCTTTGTGATAAAAATATTAATTTTAAAATGTCAAATTCTAAAGATGAGAAAAAATACAGTAAGAGAATTCTTACCTGTTTTAATACATCTAATATAAGTTCATTAAAGACTTCATTAATTGCCATAGACACAGTCTGCCGATCCATGCCTTTGCTAAACTGTCCATTTCCAATAAGCTCAATAAGTTCCCATGCAGAAAGGCCTTCTTTATTATCATCAAAGTTGACTTTATAATGTTCAAATTGTTCTTGCTGCCAACCTCCTCCCATAGCTTCTGTAAGCTTCTTAAGCAGGTATTCGATCTATATAAAGAATATGAAACAATTATTTCCTAGTTAAAAAAAACTTAACCTAGTTATGTATTTATGTTACTAACTAGGTTTGTTGAACTTAAGAAATACTCTTTACAGTTTCAAAAATGCCTATCATTAAAGAGTCTCCTACTACATAGGGAGAGGAACATAAAGAAAATGCTACTGGTCTGTATTAGTGCAGAATAAGTAAAGGAATAAAAAACTGATAACCCTCTAATAGTATAGTATATTTGAATACAGAACTAAAACAAACTGCACATGTACAACAATATACAAACTAATTAATGTGATCTGATTACATTGTTAAATATTTTAATACACCAGAACATTAATTTTACCAAATATACAAGTGCTAAATTAAACATCTCAAAGTAAAGTAAATTAAACATCTCAATGTACAAGTTATTGACCAATTTATAAATTTTCCACATAAGCCAATTATTCAAAATTCATGCTGCTTCTTCCCACTGGAACACTACAATGTCGTAAATAATGGTGCAATACCTAGCCTGAGCAGGAAAAGCTTACTAAGTTCTAAAACATCATACTTTGCATAGAAAATACTGTTACTGAAATAACAGCAGTTAGGCTGGGAGTGGTGGCTCACGCCTATAATCTCAACATTTTGAGAGGCCAAGGCAGGAGGATCACTTGAGGCCAGGAGTTCGAGACCATCCTGGCCAACACGGCAAAACCCTGTCTCTACTATAAAGACAAAAAAATTAGCCAGGCGTGTGGCACACACCTGTAATCCCAGCTACTCAGGTGGCTGAAGCATGAGAATTGCTTGAACCTTGAAGGCAGTGAGTAGAGATTGTACCACTGCACTCCAACCTGGGCAACTGAGCGAGACTCTGTCTCAAAAAGAAAGAAAGAAAGAACAGCAGTTAAACAAACAATAAGGCAGTAAAACTGAATGAGAATTGATACCTCTTATTTTCTGGAAAGCCCAAATATCCTACAGTGCTCTCAAACTCAACATTATGTCGAAAAACCAAATGAATCTTCTCTACCTTTCAAATGGCTTCCCCCTCTACTACTGATTTCCATTAGGAATAACATCATTCACACATTCATTTTAGGATTCTTGTTCCCCACCCCCCACATCAAACCAATGACATAATCCTGCTGTTCTATTTCCCTAAATGAGTGTTTTTCAAACTGTGGGTTATGGCCCACTATAAAGTCAACTTAGTGGATAGCAACCAGCATTGTTTTTTTAATGGAACAAAAAACATGTGAGTTCATCCACAATAAAGAAATCGTATTTTGTGATAAGTTTTGCTTTGTCTGTGCATGTGTCTATGTGTGCTGGGTCATGATATAAAACATTTATCTTCCTATGGGTTACAGTGAAAAGAAATTTTAAAGCTTTGTCCCAGACAGCTCTGAACTCTGTCACTCCTACTCAATCTGCTTTTGGTCAGGCCTCCTGGTTGGTATCCTTACCTCCAGGGTCCCCCCAATTTTATATATATATATATTCTGCCAAAGGGATTTTTCTAAAACAAAAGCCAGAGCCTGACACTCCTCTCTTTAAGCCCTGCCCTGGTTCCCTATCACCTCAAAGACAGAGGCCAAGCTCCTCTACATCCCTTGGTGATCATCCCCCAGCCTACTTTCTCAAATATGACCCACCTCAGACTTTACACTCCACCAATACCATTAATATCATAGATCAGGAGTGTAAACTTTTACTGTAAGGGGTTGAACAGTACATATTTAAGCTTCGTGCCTCTCTTATCATGTGTTCTTCCTTGATTTTGGTTTTTTTACAACCCTTTAGAAATATAAAAACTATTCTTAGTACATGTGCCATGAAAATATAGGCTGTGGGCTGGATTTAGCCAGCAAGCTGTAGTTTGCCACCACTTGCTATAGATTATAAGTAGTTTACCCTCTTACCATACTTTCCTTAGGCTTTATGTCATTCCCTATTCTGTCTTCTCTGTCTAGATTATCTTTTGCCAACTCTCAACCAAGCTAACTGGTATTTATTCAAGTCCTACATCCTCTAGAATATTCGTACTCAAAATGGCATATGTGGACCAGCGACATTGGCACCACCTAGAAGCTTGTTAGAAATGAAGACTGTCAGACCAACCAAAGGCCCGAAAATCAGAGTCTGTAATTATAACAAAAACCCCTAGTACTTCCATATGCACACTAAAGTTTTGAAAAGCATTGCTGCTTTAGCAAACCTGCTCTGACCAACCCGAACCCAGGTCACATGTTCCTCTTCTATGTCACTGTACTTAGTGTATTTTCACTTACTTGCTTTTTGACCATTTTCTGCATTCCTTGTAGGAAGAACCATGTCCCACTCATCCTTAATCCCCAAAGTTCATCATGGTACCTCAGAGCTCAACAAATGTTTGCTAAACTGAAATTAACTAAGCTAAGCCTCAATTTTCTCATCTATGAAATAGGCATAACAATACTTACAGAAATGCTGTGGGGTGAAATGAGACAAATACGGAGCAATTTGCACAATGCCCATCACATAGTAGATACCCCACTAATGTTGCTTCCCTTCTGCACTGAGGGGAATACTATTCAACCATTCAAAATTACATTTGAAACAAGAGAAAGTGAAGAAGAATACGAAACAAAATTTTCCTATTATTTCTACTGCACAAAGATTATGTAATTATTTTGACAAATATTTGTCAGAAATAGTTTAATTTGAAACAATAGGATCATGAGTTAATTTTTTTCCTTTTTCTTCTTTGCATTTCCAATAATTTGGTTATAATACCTTTTGTAAAATAATATATTTAACAGAATTTTGTAAAATAATATATTTAGCAGAATATATATATTTAACAGAAATATATTTAACAGAATTTTGTAAAATAATATATTTAACAGAAAATTAGACATGCATTCACAAAATATCACAAGTTGAAAAAATATCAAGAGAAGCCAGGTGTGGTGGCTCACGCCTGTTTTTTTGGAAGGCTGAGACAGGAGGACCACTTGAGGCCAGGAATTCAAGATCAGCCTGGGTAACACGGCAAGATTTCACCTCTACAGAAAAATTAAAAAGTTAGCCAGGTATGGTAGGACATGCCTGGAGTCCCAGCTACTCAGGAAGCTAAAGAGGGAAGATCGCTTAAGCCAAGAAGTTTGAGGTTACAGTGAGCTATGATCACAACACTGCACTTGAGCTTGGGCAACAGAACAAGACCCTATCTCATTTTTTAAAAAATAGAAAAATGAAAAAATATATTAGAAGTTCTACTGATTTAATTTGATGAGATGCTGTAAGCTCTTCTAGGACAAAGATTTATCTTATACCCTAACAACAGCACATGGTAAGTGTTCATCAAAATTTACCTGTTGGAGAAAAACACACTTAGATCTTTCCTTTCTCTTGCTGGAGAGATGTCATCTACTGTTAAACTTACCAGGTATTATCAGGTAGTTCCTTGGCTCTTTAAAGAGAAGTAACAGATAGAGAAAGAGAAAAAAAGAAAATGTTAAGAAAAAGAGGGAAAAGGGAGGAGGGAAGGAGAAAAGGAGACAGAAAAGAGAAAGGTATAAAAAGATTAAAGTAAAGAAGAGATTGAAGGCCGGGTGTGGTGGCTTACACCTGTAATCCCAGAACTTTGGGAGGCTGATGCAGGCAGATCACCTGAGGCTGGGAGTTTCAGACCAGCCTGGCCAACATGGCGAAACCCCGTTTCTACTAAAAACACAAAAATTATCTGGTTGTGTGGTGGCGCGCACCTGTAATCCCAACTACTTGGGAGGCTGAGGTAGGAGAATCGCTTGAACCAGGGAGGTGGAGGTTGCAGTGAGCCGAGATCACATCACTGCATTCTAGCCTGGGTGACAGAGCGAGACTCCATCTTGAAAAAAAAAAAAAAGAGAGAGAGAGAGAGAGATTAAAGAGATAAAAGCCAGAAAAAGAGAGTCAAAAAGGACATTAAGATAAACAATTGCTCAAGGTAAAATAATCAGTGGCATTAACAGGTACAGAAATTCAAACTCTCTAAGGCAGCAAAAAGAAGGGCCCAGGCTGGCAGCTTACAACTTGGGGTAAAGGGAGTACAGGCCCAAGTAGAAGTTTCAGTAGCAAGGCAAAGGAAGCACCTGTGTATGACCACGTGTATGGAGGATGACTACACGTGTGTGAGACAAGATGGTGGAGCCAACTGACCATGTCCTTATACAAGTCGAGAATCAGCCTTAGCTCTTCCTCACCTACCTCTTACTGAACCCAAGCCATTCACACTCCAAGCTTCAGTTTCCTCTTCAAAATCAATGACTTTTTATTTTTAACTCAGAAAGTGCCTATGAGTAGCAAACTCAGCTCTAGAAGTAGTTTGCCAGGTTCATCCTAAACCTTTCTGAAGGTGCCCTCCCAAGCCTTGTGATGTCGTCATTGGCACCCAGCTTTGATTTGCTCAGCATTCCCAGTGACTGTGCCAGACAACTAATCTAGATTCATTTCCTGCTGACTTTCAACACAATCATATACTTACCATAACCAAATAACGTAAGGGCCTTTTGATTCATTATACTGGGCTAAGGAGAAATAAGTATTCCCATTCTCTACTATTTAATTATACTAAATAATAAATCACGTGTTGCCGTGTTAGTCTCAAGTGGTCTGCATCAATTCTAAGAGCTCATTCAGTTTCAGGAAGCAGCTTACTTCCTCCTTCCAAGCAAGTTTCACCAAAAATAACAAAGAATAAACTTTTAAGATGCATGTGATTTTCAAGGCCTTCAGTTTCAAAATTTATTTTATTAAAAATTCTTTATCATCATTAATAAGAGGCATTTAATTGACTTAATGAGTTTTATTTTATTTAGAGTCTCTTAAAACTATTTCCAGTTCAAGTTTTAACTACTACATCAAGGTAATTCTTCCAAATAAGTACATAAGAGACACATCCTGTTTTGTTCCTGCCTCTGTGAGAAATTAATACTAAATAAAAACTATACTTTATAGGCACATATTTCCAGGAAGATATTCTAACAAAAATTACGGAACCCAACTCAAATGGGGACACACTATTTCTTACATCTATGTGACAGAAACATCTTAACTTCACTATGTAAGTCACTTAAATATTGATTTAACATTCTTGAAACTACTTTCTGGGTAACAGAAAATTGAATCAAAAGCAAACATTATCTTTTTTTTTTTTTCCCCGAGATGGAGTCTCATTCTGTCACTCAGTGGCACAATCTTGGCTCACTGCAACCTCCACCTCCTAGGTTCAAGCAATTCTCCTGCCTCAGCCTCCCAAGTAGATGGGATTACAGGCATGCGCCACCAGGCCTGGCTAATTTTTGTGTTTTTAGTAGAGACAGGGTTTCACCATGGTCCTGACCTCAGGTGATGATGCACCTGCCTCAGTGCTAGGCTTACAGGTGTAAACCACCACATCCAGCCAAAAGCAAACATTATCTATACCACTTATATTATTCATAACTGCCATGAGATATATATATAGATACAGATTTTTCTTTTTGAGACAGTGTCTCATTCTGTCACCCAGGCTGGAGGCAGTGGTGTGATCTTAGCTCACTGCAGCCTTGACCTCCCAGGCTAAAGCAATTCTCCCACTTCAGCACCCCTGCCTGGCTAATTTTTTCTGTTTTTTGCAGAGACAGGGTTTCACCATGTTACCCAGGCTGGTCTCAAATTCCTGAGCTCAAGTGATCAGCCTGCCTCAACCTCCCAAATTGCTTGGATTACAGGTGCGCACCACTGCACCTGGCCGACAATTATATCTTTTCTTTTCTTTTTTTTTTCGAGTCAGTGTTTTGCTCTGTCCACCAGACTGGAGTGCAGTGCCACGATCACAGCTAACTACAGTGTCTGCCTCTTGGGCAATCCTCCCACCTCAGCCTCCCAAGTAACTGAGACTTCAGGCATGTGCCACTGTGCCCAGCTAATTTTTGTATTTTTTGTAAAGATAGGGTTTCACCATGTTGTCCAGACTGGTCTCAAACTCCTGAGCTCAAACAATCCTCCTAACTCAGCCTCCTCACCTCATCTCAGTGCTGGGATTGCAGGCATGAGCCACTGAACCAGGCTGGTTATATGTTACATTGTATTAATTAAGGCTTAAAAAAAATCTTTCTTAAAAAGCACTCTGGACTTAAAATGCAAATGATTATTATGGTGGGTGGATTACTGGAAACAGGTATTACTTTAAATTTATAAAGCCTAAAAAGTACTGATAAGATAACAACATTATATCTCAAAATCTATTTTTAAATGTGTTTTTACATTAAATTTTATTAGAATCTGTGAATCTAAAATTAGTCCAAATATAGTTTTTTAAGTGTTATTATTCAGAAAGGAAGCAAAAGCTAACAGAGAACATATTTTTCATAATACAGCATGACCTTGACTTTGCAGTGCTTGGTCAAAGGCCAGGTGATAGGCTAAGAGCTCCATAAACACAAATTTACGTGTTTAACCTCAGGAGGCTAGTTCAGCAGCTAGACAAAGCAATCTCACATAAATCTGCTCCAATGATCCCTTCTTTCCCCACACAAGCACTTCTGGCCCCAGAGGAAAATCTCTAAAACTAATTCTACTTCTAACCAGAAGAAATGCTGAGAGAGTAAAAGCTGTCAAATCACAGAGGAAGTCCAAACAATAACATGACAATGTATGCTGCCTAGCTATTCTAACAAATCAAAGAAAGGCTGCTCCCTTCTCAAATGACATTAACTTGTTTTGAAAGAGAATCAAGACATTCCAGTTAGTCTGCAAAGGTCTTGAAGATAAACATGCCTAGGAGCCTTGGCTGGGTTCTGGCCTACAGAAACGCACAAGACCTATGTGGGTCCCAATTCTTCCAGCTGCCTGCAGCAAAAATCTTTTGAGTTTCTTAGACAAAGTAGTTAGAAAACTGATGCTGACTGGCTTCCTTCACAGCCTGTGGCTCAATGATGATTTAAAGCCATTGACAAGTCACCCACATTAACCAAGTGCTGCCTAGGCAATAAAAACCCTCACTAATTTCTAATTCTGAAATCAGGACAAGGTCACTTTCAAGTCCTCAAATACTTTAGTGATGGAAAAAAAAAAAAAACATCAAGGGTAAGAGACCCATCCCACGTCCAGTTTTTCAAAAACACAATTAAATGTGTAACACAGTATAACTACAAAATGTTTTAAAATACTGTAATTTTTTTTTTTTTTTTAGACAAGATCTGGTTATATTGCCCAGGCTAGAGTGCAGTGGCACAATGTAGGCTCGCTGCAAGCTCTGCCTCCCAGGCTCAAACCATCCTCCCAGGCTCAAGCCATCCTCCCACTTGAGCCGCCTGAGTAGCTGGGACAACAGGTGCATACCATCAAGCCCAGCTAATTTTTTGTATATTTTGTAGACATGGGGTTTCACCATGTTGCCCAGGCTAGTTGTGAAATTATAAGCTCAAGCAATATGCCTGCCTCAACCTCCCAAAGTGCTGGGATTACAGGCCTGAGCCACCACACCTAGCCTAAAATACTGTAAATTTTATTTGCACAATTCTTTCAAGCAGCAGCTAGATTTTAAAACTACCACCGGTATATCTTTGTCTGCATACATTCCCTTCTGCACATCTCCGTATTAAGCTAGACAATTTCCTTGGACAAAAATTCCATAGCATGTTTTATTTTTCATTTCCTTTTTAACATATATACACAATTACAACATTATTGTTATTAAGCACTAAGAAACTGTTCCCACCACTACAGTAAAACTTCCTCCTCCTTGATTACCAATGAGCATCTAATTGTTAAACCCAACGGAAACTACTCACTTACCATGATCCAATTTTTCCAAAGCATCTAATGCCAGTAACTACTTTTGGCCTTCTTAAAACTTTTCATTTCTTAGACACCTATGACTCAGCACTCCCTCAGTTCTCCTACCTTATAGCCTGTTCAATTCAGCTTCCTTTACCAAATCTACTTCCTCTTTCTGCTACAGAAATAGTCCCAAGGTTCCATCCTTGGCACTCATGCCTCCAACTACAGTCTTCCTCCCTGATTTAACCTACTCCTAGTGTTTCCCCATCTCTGTCTCCAGCCCTGGCCTCTGGCAAGCTCTAGATAAACACTTCCAGCCCACAGTTCCACAAGGATGTTCCACCTAAAATCCCAAATGTATCACACCCACCATCATGCAATACCTCCCAAATTTGTTCATCATCCTACCATTCATTCACACACACCCATTTTAGTGAGCAACTACCATGGGTCCAGGCACTTTATTAAATGTTTCACATATATCAACTTTTTAAGCCCTCAGAGTCCAGTGAAGGAAGCAGCTATCTCCATCTTACAGACGGGGAACTCCAAACAGAGAGAGTGAGTAATCTGTCACATAGCTAATAAGTGATAGAGTTGGGTTTCAAACCTATAAGTCTGATTTCAAGTACCATGCTTTAAACAAATATACTATATTACTCCCCAGTTGCCCAGGCTTGAAACTTGTCTGTACTTCCCCACAGTGAGGCACTATATGCTTAGTCCTGTGACCTCTAGGTTCTTCCCATCTGACCTTCTTTTCTGTTCTCACTGTATTTTAGTTCTCAGTGCCACTGAGCTTCTCTCGACTTCTCACCTCCCATGTCTCTATATTTAATCTATTCACCTATCATTCTCTCGCTCAAAAATCACCAGTGGTTCATCTTTCCCCACTGCCTACAGGATAAAGTCAAAACTCTCCAGCTTCATCTACCACCTGTCTTCTTCACAGTGATCATGTTCCAGTGAGAAAGGACATGTATCATTCTTTTTTGACTGCTCAGCATCTAACCCTTTTCTTATGTCTGGAGAAATCCCTACCTGCCAATGTAGAAGCTGAAAATGTAAATGTATCCTTTCCAAGACTCCTTTGCAAGTAGTGCATGGTACCTGACCTAGGCCATGCCAATTAGATAAATCACACACTGATGATGAATTGGGAAGTGGGCAGTATGGAGAACTCTCCTTCATAGGAAGAACAGTTGCAGGAAGATTTGAGTTCTGAGGCAGTGTTATGGTTTGGCTGTGTCCCCATCCAAATCTCATCTTTAATTCCCACATGTTGTGAGAGGGACCCGGTGGGAAGTAATTGAAACATGGGGGCAGGTCTTTCCCGTGCTGTTCTCATAATAACTAATAAGTCTCATGAGATCTGATGGTTTCATAAAGGAGTTTCCTGTACAAGTTCTCTTCTCTTGTCTGCTGCCATGTGAGATGTGCTTTTCACCTTCTGCCATGATTGTGAGGCCTCCCCAGTCATGTGGAACTGTAAGTCCTTTAAACCTCTTTCTTTTATAAATTGCCCAGTCTTGGGTATGTCCTTATTAGCAGCATGAAATGGACTAATTCAGGCAGCAATCATTGTCCAGGACCAGATGTGTTCCATAATATAAGTCCAACACCCATCATCTGATAGCAGCAGCATTTTCCTCGTGGTTCCTCACTGAAGTGGCCAGGACAGACAAAACTGCATAGCCTCCACACCTGCTTTTTAAGCCATCATAATGATTCTGTAAGCTATCCAGCATCCTTCTAAAAAAGTCCCTTCTCAGGCCCTGCACAGTAGCTCATGCTTGTTATCCTAGTACTTTGGGAGGCTGAGGTAAAGGGATCACTTGAGGCCAGCACTTTGGGAGTCTGATACCAGCCTGGGCAACATGGCAAGACCCTATCACTACAAAAAAATATTCTTTTAATTAGTTGAGTGTGGTGGTGCATGCCTGTAGTCCCAGCTACTCAGTAGGCTGAGGCAGGAGGATACCCTAAGCCCAGGAGGTTGAGGCTGCTGTGAGCCGTGATTGAACCACTGCACTCCAGCCAAGGCAACAGAGTAAAACCCTGTCTTGTAAAAAAAAAAAAAAAAAAATGCTGGGCATGGTGGTAGGCACCTGTAATCACACCTACTCAAGAGGGTAAGGCAGGAGAATCTTTTGAACCTGGGAGGCAGAGGTTGCAGTAAGCCAAGATTGCACCATTGCACTCCAGCCTGGGCAATAAGACCAAAACTCCATCTCAAAAAAAAAAAAATTCCCCTTTTGGCTTGAATCAGCCAGTGTGGCTGTTTCTAAGTAAGCATCCTGACTGGCAACTCAGTCAAGCTGGATACCTGCCTCACTCCTTTTAGAACATGCCCTTTGCTTTCCTGAGTCATGTAACACTGCCCACTGTTGCTTCCATCCATAATTCTCCTCTGCCTTCACTATTGGTCAAAATCCTTCCCAACCTTCAATGCCTTAGTACAGCCTTTTTGAAGTGCAATTTTGCCTTGTTCATCCAATACCCTGAAAGTGTGCATTTCTTAGGACTCAGAATTCCACTGTTGGAAGATGATCCAAAAAAATAAGCAGATTAGTATGCAAAAATGCATGTAATGAGTAGTCATAAGAGTTAACACTCAGAGTTACAGAGTACATATTATGTGCCAGGCATTAAATTAAATCCTTTAAATGCAGAACTTCACAACCCTTAGAGTAAACATTATAATTAGCTTTATTTCACAGAGAAGAAAATGAAAACTTGCAGGTTAAGTCATCTGTCCAAGGTTAAGGGATTATAGATGGCTTTTTTTTAAGTGTGGGGACTACAGCTGATTTTAATTTTGCATATTAATCTTTTCTAAATTTTCTACTGTAAAAACCATGTATTAACATGTATCACTGTTTAGGGCAGTAAGATATTTCAGAAACCTTACTCCTATTATTTTTTCCTTTGGAAGTTTAAGGAAAATAACCTGGAACAAAACAAGCATTCTTTTTATTTTGGAAGGTATAGAAAGTCATCATCCTGGACTTTGAAACAAGAATAGCATTTACTCACATAAAACAGCCCTGAAAACAACATTCTGGATCCTATGTGTTTCCCCATGTACCAGCACTCAGCCAGTTCTTATGTTTTGTCAATATGCAAGTAATATGAAAATTATGTTGTGACTTGTACAGAATAGTCTTTGGACATGAGGATAGATTTATTTATCATCATAGTCATTTAGAGAGGAAGAGATCCACTTTCCCTGCAAATCTCCAGGGGTATTACTTGCCCCAAATTACTATATTTGGAGTTTTCTAAATTCAGGCTGCTTTGCTTCTGATCCAAAAACACTAGGAGATATGCACCTCCTTCTATATCTATGCTGAATTTACAGAAAAAATACCAAGCCAGGTCTATTAAATGCTAAAATGGCCAAGTAAAAACTTCCCAAGCCATACCTTACCTCTTCTGTCACAATAATTAATGGATACTTGTCCTCAGATAAAAAGTTGAAAATAACCCATACTTTAAATGCATCTTCTTCTGTAATGAGCAGGGGATTCTTTGTGAGGTTTTTTTTGACACAGAGGGTCCAACACATCCTATTGAACTCAATCTTGTCAAAGTTGTCTTGAACCTAAAAAGGAATAGGGAAAAACTCCAACAAATCAGTCTGAAATAAGCAATATACAAGGAAAGTAAAATAGAAAGACAAAGCCTCCTTTGGGCTCCCATTTTAATCAATCCAATTAACTAATAGCCATATATGCTTTAGGTATTACACTTTCAATGACTCAATTAAGATGTTATATTTACCATGAGACTGAACCAACATCTATCCGTATCACTCCCTTGGCACATAAAATACTGACCTCTCAGTTACTGTTTCATATATACACTATCTTCCTATTAATAAACAGACTACCAATCCTAGTACCTAGAAGAAACTGAGAATGTCAGTTACACAGTATGAGCCAAGTACCAATAACTTATCTTTAAATATATGGTCAAAAAAGATACCCTCTTTTGGGGAAAACTATTTAACTGAAATCCTAAAAGAAAAAGTCCTGCCATTCATTCATTTGTTCATGAATCCAGTGTTTCCTCAGCATCTGCTATGAACCAAGTACTACGCTATAAATTAAGAATATAAAGATGAAGAACTTGGTCTGTGCTCTTAAAATA
The DNA here is from genome assembly GCA_963574635.1 of Cheracebus regulus. NCBI lineage: Eukaryota > Metazoa > Chordata > Mammalia > Primates > Pitheciidae > Cheracebus > Cheracebus regulus. Next base: position 12,999 of record CAUYQU010074332.1, read on the forward strand.
TTCATAGTCTATTAGGGAAAACAGACATGTAAATAAATTTCAATATAACTGTGTACAATTTAGTGTAACTGTGTATAATAACTCAAGGGAACTGTTCACTCATTCAACAAATAAAATTTAGATCATAATTATTATTTGCCAGAGACAGTACAAAGATACTCAGCATAATACTGGCCTATGTTTCCAAGGAATATAAAGACAATTACAGCAGAGTGTGACAAGTACTGTAATAGAGATAAGCAGAGGATTTTGTGAGAGCACTGAGGAGCTAACCCAATCTTGAGATCTGGGGAAAGATTCACAGAAAGAGTGATGGGACAACAGAGCTGAGTTGTCAAGTAACAACAAGAGTCAAACAGATCAAGAATGGGATAAAGAGTATTCCAGGTAGAAGAGAATGTGAGAAAGCCCCAAAGTGGAGACAAGCATAGTCAGTTTGGAAGAACTGTGGGTATTTAATGTGAATGGGGCACCTGGTGCTGGAGGGTGGTATAATCAAGCCTCTTTATAAGTGCAAGTAACAGAAACCACCTTGGGTTCCTTTAAACAGAAAAGGAATTTATTGGAAAAACAATGTGTAACCTCACAGATCCAATGCAAGAGCTAGAAAAATTTAGGATCTAAAATTAGGCTGGTATCAAGGTAGGGTAGGCAGCCAGAACTGCAGCCAAACCACTCACGGGAACAGTCTGGTGGAGATAGCACTGCTGTATAACATGAGAGCTCCATCACTATTACCACTGCTACCACTGCCCCTGAACATGATCTTCTGCATCACTTGCTGCAGATTTGATGTTCTATTGGCTGAGCCCGGGTCACATTCCTGTGCTCTAGCTACCAAGGAGCGGGGAAAAATGAGTACCTGAACTTTCCCAAATGTAAGAAAAAAGTTCAGATGCTAGACACACACACACACACACACACACACACACACACACACACACACACACACACACACACACACACACACACACACACACACACACACACACACACACACACACACACACACACACACACACACACACACACACACAC
>CAUYQU010074333.1:0-10580 GCA_963574635.1 Cheracebus regulus
GGGGGGAGACAGCATGGGGAGAAATGCCAGATATAGGTGAAGGGGAGGAAGGCAACAAATTACACTGCCACATGTGTACCTATGCAACAATATTGTATGTTCTTCACATGTACCCCAAAACCTAAAATGCAATAAAAAAAATAAAAAATAAAAAATAAAAAATAAAATAAATAAATAAATAAAATTGCCACCAAAAGGAGTCCAGGACCAGGTGTATTCACAGCTGAATTCCATCAGTCATTCAAAGAAGAATTGATACCAATCCTATTGACACTCTATTCCTGTCTCTCTCTCCCTATATAAATGGATATAGATAGATAGATAGATACATAGATAGATAGATAGATAGATAGATAGATAGATAGATAGATAGATAGATGTCTATCTGTTATGGTCTGAATGTTTATCTCAAAATTCACATGCTGGAAATTTAATTTTCCATGCACAGTGTTGGGTGATGGGGTTTAATAGGAGGTGATTAGGTCACGAGACACTGCCCTCATGAATGGATTCATTCTACTATAAAAAGGACTATTCTGCTCCTCTGCCATGTGGGGACACAGCATTCATCCCCTTGTTGCCCATTTGCCTTTCACTATGTGAGAACTCAGCAAGAAAGTCCCCACAGATACTGGTACCTGGATCTTGGACTTCTCAGCCTCCAGAACCATGAGAAATACATTTCCATTCTTTGTAATTACCCAGTCTGTGCTATTCTAAGACAATAGCACAAATGAACTAAGACATGATCTATGTCTGTCTGTCTATCTGCCCACCTATCTACTATTTATCTATTTTTCCTGCTGTTTTTCTTCTGAAATGTATTGAAGGTGGAAGAGCATTTTACTATGTTTGTTTGAAATAATTTTAAAATAAGAATATGATTCAAATGAAAGAAAAATTAGCTCTTTAATAAGTAAAGTTCTTACATTTCAATGCAAGCAGCTTTTGAAGTGAATTTTGCCTAAGTGTTATCCCCCTCTCTTTCTTTCTCTCTCTTACATACATATTTACAATGCTATCATCCTAGGGGATCATTCAGTAACATAAACATATGGACAACCTATTCTCTCTTTGTTAAAAATATTACTCTAGTTAAATGTACCCAACGTATATAAAGCTTATGATGTTTATCAACATATTACTTTTTTTGAACGTAACAAACCAAAATTTAGTGTACATTTATTTTAGAGCTTTTAATTTAGTTAAAACAACATTGATTTGTGTATTTGAGTTTAGTTTAATGCAAAAGCTATAAAAGACACATTTTTTTCTTCCTCAAAATTAGTCGTAATTAATTGAAGTCACTATATTTACTTGCTATAATTATACTTTGGGTAGATGAATAAACAAGAAATTAAATAGTTTGAACACATGGTTAAAAATTCTTTTAAACTACATCTGTGTTTTCAGAAAGAAATTGTATATAATCCTATTAGCTTATTTATTTGGACTTTTACCATTACTCTAGAGAGGGATAAATAGCTTTTTATGAAATTCATTTTGTTCTTTACAATTTCAGGAATTTATGTTAAGGGAGTTTAAAAAGAATACAGAGCGTAAGGGAAAGCAGAAAGACTTTTTAGGTTAATCTTATTAATAATGTTTTGATATAAAATAATTTTTTCAAAATTATTATTTTTCAGTCATGATAGATGACTTTATTTTTTGAGTGATGGTCTTAGTATAACATAATTTCTGAGTTTATATTAATTACAAATGAACATATTAAATAATCTGTACATAGAGATTTAAATCTTATTTTTCAGCTATGCAATACTTAGGCTATATTTAAGGACAAAATTACTTGTGTAAATAACTCATTTTTAGTATTTGTTAAGCTAAAATTTCTTTACAGAGTATTTCATCTTTCACAAATATTTACACTTCAAGGAAAAACAGGCAATTAAAATTTTATCCATTATAATAATGAAAAAGTAAGTAGAATTTTTTTGTGTGTTACTGTCATTTTTACATTAGTCTCAATGATATTAAAATAAATGTCCCCTATGACTTCTCCTCACTAGGTCTCTTTCCATAATTTTTATGTTTTTTTTTTTCAAAATTCACTGCCATATACTTTAAAATGAAACTTCAGTGCTTTCATAATTATAGTGATATATCAAGGCAAATAGATGTCTGTCATCCAAAATTACTTTACACTTGCCAAATAAACTCAGAAATCTGTATGAACTCCTTTGCTGTACATCTAATTTAGGTGATGAATGAGGAAACTGTTGTTTGTATAAAATATTTTTTCCTTTGTAATTCAGTTGTATAACATTTGGAGAAGCTGACAGAGCATTCTCAATTGCAGGGCCTATTTCTCATGTTTTTCTTTTCCATCCTGAATTGTAGCCCTACCCAATAAACTTGACTAAATGAGCTCTAAACAAGGTTGCCATTTCAAAGACCATCAAACCGATTCTGCTTAGTGTCCAAGTAGTAGTAATTTAGATGTATGGGGGAGCAAATAACGTTTTACTACTACTAAGTAGTAGTAATTTAGATGTATGTATGGGGAAGCAAATAATATTTTACTACTACTAAGCAGTAGTAATTTAGATCTATGGTGGAACAAATAATATTACTTTCAAGGAATTAGGGGAGAACAAGGAATGGAAGTGTGACATAAAACAAATAATCCATCCTCCGTTTTTATTTTTTCTTCACAACAGTCAAAATACAGAAACTACGTAAGTGTCCATCCATGGATAATGGATACAGAAAATGTGTTTGTACAAAAAAGCAGTATTATGCAGCCTTGAAAATTGCAGAACATGCTGTTGTTTCCAACAACATTGATGAATTTGAAGAACATTGTACTAAATGAAATAAGCTAGGCACAGAAACACAAATACTGCATGATCTTACTTACACGTAGAATCTAATGAAGTTGAACTCGTAGAACCAGGGACTAGAATGATGGTTACTGGAGGCTAGTGGTGGAAAGAAAGGAAAGGGACTGTGTTTATCAAAAGGCACAAAGTTTTAGATAGACAAGAGTAACTGATTTTGAGATTCACTACATAGCAAGGTTACTATAGTAAATAATCATGTATTAAATATTTCAAAATAACTAAAAGAAAATTTCAAATGTCTCATCATAAAATTTCAAATGTCCCAATATAATAGGTTAGTGATGTTATGAATGATAATTAGCTCAATTTAATCATGCCACATTGCTTGTGTGTGTGTGAATATACATCATATATATTATATGGATATATGTATATCACATTGTACCCCAGAAATGTGTACGATTGTAACTTGCCAATAAAAATAAGTAAATGAGTACAATAGAAAACAACAAAAGCAGTAAAATTTTGTTATGCCTACCTAATCTTTTTATTTACAAATGATCATATTTTCATGAAAATAAGGATATTGATTTCTCAGATATCTAGGACACTTTACAACTTACTAAGCAATGTGTTTCTAAAATATTAGTTATACTAAGATGGTTAAATATTAGAATTGGCTATTATAGCATTAATAAGTTATCTGTTTGGTTTTTTACTTTCAAATCATTGTATTTTGAAAATGCACCCCCTCAGTGAAATGTATAACACTACGTAACTCTATTGGAAGTTTCCTATGTTCCACAAATCGATGCTACATTATCGTGTGAAATTACATCTGTGCTGCAAATCTAGCTTGCCATTAACTATGTACCTCTCAACAAGCTGCTTCCCAATATAAACCTCCGTTTCCTCGTCTCTAAAGTGTAAGTGGTAAAGGCATGTGGGTCTTATGTGATTGTGATGATAGAATAAGATGACATATAGAAAGAATTTTCTAAGTGGGAGATCTTCAGTAAGTAGCCTCTATTTGTATTCAATTCACAGCTGACACCTGATGGAAAGTCCATTAAAAAAAACTTACAGAAGTCATGAATTTGTTTTTTGGATAAATTTTTAAAACTTTACACTTTGGGAGGCTGAGGTGGGCAGATCATGAGGTCAAGAGATTGAGCCCATCCTGGCCAATATGGTGAAACTGCATCTCTACTAAGAATACAAAAAAAATTAGCCAGGGATAGTGGCACGCCCCTGTAATCCCAGCTACTCAGGAGGCTGAGGCAGAAGAATCACTTGAACCCAGGAGGCAGAGGTTGCACTGAGCCAAGATTGAGCCACTACACTCCAGCCTGGTGACAGAGCAAGACTCCATCTCAAAAAAAAAAAATTAGAACAAATATGTCAATTTTATGCTAAATAGCAATTTTCTCAAGGATTAAAAAAAAATTTTGCCTCAATTGCTTGACAATTTTTTTTTGAGACAGTCTTGCTGTGCCACCCAGGTTGGAGTGCGGTGGTGTGATCTTGGCTCACAGACACCTCTGTCTCCTAGGTTCAAGTGATTATCCTGCCAAATCCTACCAAGTATCTGGGATTACAGGTGCACACCACCATGCCCAGCTAATTTTTTTGTATTTCAGTAGAGACGGGTTTTCACCATGTTGGCCAGGCCGGTCTTTTAACTCCTGACCTCAAGTGATCTGCCAGCTTCAGCCTCCCAAAGTGCTGGGATTACAGGCGTGAGCCACCATGCCCAGCTAACAATGCTTTTGTATTTCCTTTGAAGGCTTAATTTTGATCTGTTTTGTGGCCAATTCTAGAAATAAATAGACTGATTCAGACAATTCCACAATTTTAGATCTTAAAGTTTCACGACATCATGAGAAATTATGCTGAAGGCCATTTGAAACCTATGATATGTGAGAATCTGTCAAAGAAACAATTTATTTACGCTTGTCTTTAGATTCCCTAAGGTCTTTTCTTGTATTGCCATCGCAAACAAATTACTTACACTCCATTACCTTAGGTGCTCAAAAGAAAAAAAGGCTACTCTGCATTAAGATTTAAATATCAAACATACAAATATTAGTGAGAGTTGGTTTGATAAATGTTGATTTAACCATTTATTTTAGTCTATCACTTGTTAAGATTGTTTATTTTATCCCAATACCTCAAATGTAAGTCCTTGCTTTTCAGTAAATTTCTCTTTAAACGGCAGTATTAAAAGTTTGTTTGTAAAAATTAGTTTATAGATTCATCCCCTTCTTCCTTCTCCTGTGCCTCATTCTCAGCCTTCTTTTCTTCCTCCTCTTTATTCCATCTCATCTTGTCTTCCCTTATATTGTAAGTTCTAGGAAAACAGTGCTCACATCAGCAAATGAAATACTCAACTCAACGCAGGGTTTCTGGTAACAGTAATGTCTCTTCTCTCTTCCTCTTTTAATTCCTGATTATACTCTTTTCAGTATATCTATGTGTATCAGTTGCCCTCAAATTTTTAAGAAAACATATAGTATGCTGTTATGAACTGAATGCATCCCTCCTAAATTAATATGCTGAAGTCCTAACTTCCAGTGGGATGATACTTGAAGATCAGGCTTTTGGAGGTAATTATTAGAAGACGTTAAGAGAGTGGGGGCGTGGTGAGATAAGATGAATGTCTTTATAAGAAGGGACACCACAGAGCTCTCTCTCTATCATTCTGTGAAAACACAGAGAAAAGGCTATGTGAAGATGCAGCAAGAAGACAGCACCCACAAGCACGAAAGAGAGCCCTCACTAGGAACCAAAGCAGCTGGAACCTTGATCTTGGACTTACCAGCCCCTAGAACTGGGAGAAACAAATTTCTGTTGTATTAGCCACCTAACCAATGGTTTTCTGTCATGTAAGCCCAAGAACACTAAGACATGTACCATTCACTAAAAGAATTATAAATTAATATTATTTCTAAATGATAAAGTTTGAAAAAATTTTCATTTTCTTCCTTCTTTTCCATAACTTCTGTGTTGGTAGCCCAAGGCAAATTTCCCCGCAATGCTGTTAGACATTTGCCCCACTACAATCTGAAATACTTTTCTCTACTTTAAAAGATATTATCCCCACTTATTTAAATTTTTCCCATTTCTTATTATATGCCTATGATTTTTAAGGTTTTATAAATAATTCCTCTCAGTTGATGACCTTGCCATATGCTTCCCTAAGAAATGGGAGTCATCAGAGTAATAGTTCCTTATCTTTATACCAAAAACAACAGATGTATCTACACTTAGAATCAAATCTGCCTTTCCTTTCACTTAACCAAAAAATACTAATATCAGAAGCCAGTTGCTCCACTGTTGTTTCAACTCCTTTATCTTCTGTGAAACACCGTGACCATGGCTGCTGCCTAGGGTCTTATTATTAGTTTCTTTGCTGTATAAATTTCATCTTCCATCATTTATTCAACAAATATGTTATGATAACTTCCTGTTTTCCAGACACTCTTCAAAGCACTGGGAATACAGTCTAGAATACAATATACAAAAATTCCTTCTCCATGTTAAAACTCCCCTTCTCACTGAGAGATGTAAATAACAAGCAAAAAATACAGCAAACTTACAAACAATTATGTGTATTCTGTTGAGTGATGGTGCACATGACAGAAAACTGTAGCAAAAAATATGCATAGAGCATGTCAGAAGTGAGAAAATTAAAATAGTGTGATCAAAGAAAGTCCTTCCCTTACCGAGTATTATTTGTAGAAAAGACCTAAAAGATGAGAGGAGAGCACATACCAAGTAGAAGAAATAACAGGTACCAAGACTTGCTGTCTGAGTTAAAAATTATAATAATAGTAAGTCTAATTTGACTGGTGCAAGATTAGTTAGAGAATAGTAGGCTGCAGAAATGTGGCGAGGCCAGAATGAGTGGGGCTATGAAAGACAATGTAATGACTTGGACTCCTACTCTAAGTAAGATGAAACAAATTAGATGAGTTTCAAACAGATGTAATGTGATTCAAATTCAAATTATCTTTTAGCAGAATCTCTGTAGTTGTTTCAAGTATAACTATATGGATAATGGATAGAAGTAGAAAGCCCTTCCAGGGAAGTTGTCCCCATTATTGAAGTGAAATGGTGGTTGCTTTGATTATGGTAGCACTAATTCAGAAGTAAAGATGTTGTTAGATAATAGATTTGTTGACAGTAAATGAGAGAGAAAGAACAACTGTAAGATTTTAGATGGAGGATCTGGAGAGTTCATCACCTGAAGTGCAGAAACCTGTGGGAGAAGGAAATTTGGGAAGGAAATAGATGTCAACTGCATGTCAAGTTTTGAATGCTTGGCATCCTAAGATGTAAGAGGAGATATTTAGTTGGATCTTGGAACTTCAAGCCTGGAGTTTGAAGGGAGTGAGAGAAACATAAGACAGAGGCATAAATCCAGAGTAACTTCCATGCAGATGATTATTTAAAACTGAAATTATGAGATCATTAAGAAATGAGTGTATATGTAGAAAAAAATAACCTGGAACCAATTGAAGAATTGGTCTCTAGAAAGAGAAAGTCATTAACTAAGTTAATTGCTGTTGTCAAGAGTCCAGCTAAGTTGGGCGGAGAAATGGTCATCAAATTTTGCAACCTGGAGGCCACAGATGACTGTGAGCAAGTAATTTCAGTGGCTGGCAGAAGAGAAAAATCTGAATTGGGCAGATGCCAGAAATATGTGGAGTAGAGAAACAGTAGATGGCTGTAAAGGATGGATCCTCGGATTCGAATGTTGCATCCTACAATCTATTTGTTCGTACAACATCCAGAATACCCTTTGTAAAATATAAACAAGATATTGTTGGAGCTGATGGATTCACAGCCTAATCCTACTATATGTATAGACAACAGCTGGTATCATTTCTATTAGAAACTATTCCTAAAAATTAAGGAAGAGAGACTTCTCCCCAACTCATATTATGAGGCCAGCAACATCTTGATACCAAAACCTGGCAGAGAAACAACTAAAAAGAAAACTTCAGGCCAATATCCTTAATGAACATTAATGCAAAAATTGTCAACAAAATACTGGCAAACCAAATCCAGTAGCGTATCAAAAGGCTTATCAACCACGATCAAGTAGGCTTCATCCCCAGGATGCAAGGTTGGCACAACATACAAAAATCAATAAATGTGATTCATCCCATAAACAGAACTAAAGATGAAAAACACATGACTATCTCAATAGATGCAGAAAAGACTTTTCATAAAATTCAATATCCCTTCATGTTAAAAATTCTCAATAAACTAGGTACTGAAGGAAAATACCACAAATTAATAACAGCCATCTATGACAAACCCACAGCCAATATTATAGTGAATTGGCAAAAGCTGGAAGCATTCCCTTTGGAAACCAACACAAGACTAGAATGCCTTCTCTCACAGCTCCTACTCACCATGGTACTGGAAGTCCTAGCCAGAGCAATCAGGCAAGAGACAGAAATAAAGGGAATTCAAATAGGAAGAAAGGAATTCAAATTGTTTCTGTATGCAGATGGCATAATTCTATACCTAGAAAACCTCATAGTCTTGGCCCAAAAGTTCCTTCAGCTTATAAACAACTTCAGCAAAGGTGCAGGGTACAAAATCAGTGTATAAAAATGACTAGCATTCTAACACAACAACAACAACCAAACTGAGAGCCAAATCAGAAAGGAAATCCCATTCACAACTGACACAAAAAATAAAATACCTAGGAATACAGCTCTCCAGAAAGGTGAAAGAGCCCTACAATGAGAATTACAAAACACTGCTCAAAACAATCCCAGAAGGGCCAGGCGCAGTGGCTCACACCTGTAATCCCAGCACTTTGGGAGGCCCAGGCAGGTGAATCACGAGGTTAGGAGATTGACACCATCATGCCCAACATGGTGAAACCCAGTCTCTACTAAAAATACAAAAATTAGCTGGGCATAGTAGTGCGCACCATAGTCCCAGCTACTCAGGAGGCTGAGGCAAGAGAATTGCTTGAACCCAGGAGGCAGAGGTTGCAGTGAGCCGTGATTGCACCACTGCCCTTCAGTCCAGCAACAGAGCAAGACTCCATTTAAAAAAAAAAAAAGAAGTCACAGAAGATACAAATAGAAAAAATCCCATGCTTACAGAGGTCCTGGATAGGAAGAATCAATATTATTAAAATGGCTATACTGCCCAAATAAATTTGAAGATTCGATGCTGTTCCTATCAAACTACAAATGACATTGTTCACAGAGCTAGAAAAAATATTTTAAAATGTATAAGAAATGAAAAAAAAAAAGCCCAAGTAGCCAAGGCAATTCTAAGCAAAAAGAACACAGCAGAAGAAATCACATTTCCCAACTTTAAACTATCTGCAAGGCTACAGTGACCAAAACAGCATGGTACTGCTACAAAAACAGGCACATAGACCAGTGGAACAGAACAGAAAGAACAGAAATAAGGCCACATATTTATTAGCATGTGATCTTTTAAAAGGCTGATAAAAATAAGCAATAGGGAAAAGACTCCCTATTCAATAAATGATGCTGGGATTACTGGCTAACTATATGAAGAAGATTGAAGCTGGACCCCTTCCTTACACCATATACAAAAATTAACTTAAGATGGATTAAAGATGTAAATATAAAACCCAAAACCATAAAAATGCTGTAAGACAACCTAGGAAATACCATTCTGGAATAGGAATGGGCAAATATTTCATGACAAAGACGAAAAAAGCAATCACAACAAAAGCAAAAATTGACAAACATAACAGCCTCTGCATAGTAAAAGAAACTATCAACAGAGTGGGCAGACAACGTACAGAATTGGAGAAAATTATTGCAACCTATGCATCTGAAAAGTCTATTGTCCAGCATCTATAAGGAACTTAAACAAATTTACAACCACCACCAAAAAAAACTCATTAGGAAGTAGACAAAGGGCATGAGTAGACACTTCTCAAAAGAAAACATACATGTAGCCACTAAGCATATTAAAACTCAGTATTACTGATTATGCGAAAAAAGCAAATCAAAACCACAATGCAACACCATCTCACACTAGTCAGAATGGCTACTATTAAAACATCAAAAAATAACAGATGCTGGCAAAGTTGCGGAGAAAACGGAATCTTATACACTGTTTGTGGGAGTGAAAATTAGGTCAACCATTGTGGAAAGCAGTATGGTGATTCCTCAAAGAGCTAAAACAGAACTACCATTCAACCTAGCAATCCCATTTCTGGGTATATACTCAGAAAAATAAAGATATTCCACCATCAAGACAAATGCACTCAAATGTTTATTGCAGCACTTTTCACAATAGCAAAGACATGGAATCATCAAAAATGCCCATTAATGACACATTAGATAAAGAAAATGTGGTACATATACACCATGGAATATTGTGCAGCCATAAAAAAGAGCGAGATAATGTCTTTTGTGAGAATGGATGCAGCCGGAGGCTATCGTTTTTAGCAAATTAATGCAAGAACAGAAAACAAAATACTGCATGTTCTCACTAATAAGTGGAAGCTACATGAAAAAGAACTTATGAACACAAAGTAGGAAACAACAGACACTGGGGTCTACCTGAGGTGCGAGGGTGGAAGGAGGGAGAAGAGCAGAAAAGATAGCTATTGGGTACTGGGCTTAATACATGGGTGATGTAATAATATGTACAACAAACCCCCATAACACACTTTTATCTATGTAACAAACCTTCACATGTACCCCCAAACTTAAAAAAAATTTTTTAATACAAAATAAAAAGCATAAAAAGAGATACTGTCAC